>JASTWR010000951.1:0-67551 GCA_030770355.1 Harpagoxenus sublaevis | reverse complement strand
GGCACGGTAGTGTCTCGCGCCAAGTATATAAAATAGACCATCGTTTTGATAATTTACAAAAGACGATGGAGTGGTAGTGGGATTTTTATTTATAATAATAAAATAGACCATCGTTTTGATATTAAATTGTAATTACAAAAGACGATGGGGGTTAGTGGTGGATTTTTATTTTTATTATAATAAAATAAACCATTAAATTTTAGTAACTAAACACCAATACGGTCCGCGCTTGATGTAAGTAGCCTAATTGATATCTCTATGTAGTACATATGCATTCCGCATATGCATTTTTCAAAATTAAGCTGTGTTTTAAGTCTGACAAACCAAGCTGCCACATAGCTACGATAATTTGGAAAAATACCTATGCGGAATGCATATGTTCTGTATAGAGATATCAATTAGTTAGGCTACTTACATCAAGCGCGGACCGTATTGGCTTTTAGTTTTTAAAACGATGGGGTGGTGGCGGGATTTTTATTTTTATACAAATAAATTACTACTAAAGTCATTTTACGTGCATTGGTGTGTGTCTCTCTCTCTTCTCTCTCTTGTGCGTGTATGTTTGTGTATATAAAATTAAGTATATTGTTTGTTTGATTACGGTGAGTTGTATTTGTATTCTATGTCGCAAAATATATGTTATAAATATGTACTGATTAAGCTTATATGATCACTAATACCACAAAAGAAATGATATCACAACAAAATTACCTTTTAAAAAAAAAGGTAAAAAAAAGCGCCAAGTTGCGCGCAGCATGTTAGCTCGAAGAAAGCGTGGTATCTAAAAAAAAAACCGATGAGGTATCTTTGTACCTCAAAAAAACTGATGTGGTATGTTTTGTACCTCAAAAAACCCGATGAGGTATCTTCGTACCTAAAAAACCGATGAGGTAATTTTTATACTTCTAAAAAACCGATGTGGTATGCTTGTATTTTCACAAAAATGAATGAAATCTACAAATTGCGCCAATAAAAAATGAATATATATTTCTTCGGAAAATAACTGTTGCATTATTTTTAAAAAATATCTTGTATTTAAGTGTCTTCCTACACAAGCGATAGTAGCTTTATTTTTCCTTAAAGAAATTATAATTTTCACAAAAATGAATGAAATCTATAAATTGCACCAATTACAAAATGATTATATATTTCTTTGGAAAATAACTTGTTGCGCGCGCACATTATATTTTACAAAATATTTTTGTATTTAAGTGTCTTCCTATACAAGTCATAGTAGCTTTATTTTTCCTTACAGAAATTATAATATAACCAAATTCCGTTACCTAACTCAACCCAAGTAATATGAATCTTTTTAAATAAATGTTTTCTTGATTGATCTTTAAATAAATCTTTAAATTGCGTTAATCAGAAAAATAAGATACAATTACAAAATTTTTAATCCAACACAGGAATACAAGGTATTTAAATGCAAAGATGTTAATTGCAAAGATTAAAAACTGTTAAAGAAGTAACAATAAAAAATGCAAATATTTTATTGAAATAAAAAAAAATTTCGTACAAAAACTTGGCGCTGCTTTTTTACTCCAGTCACATTTTCCCCTAAATTATATTTATTATTTTTTTATTGAGGTACAAACATACATCGGTTTTTTTTTTTCAGACATACCACATCGGTATTTTTTTAGGTACAAACTGTTGCAATCCGAACTCGTGATTGCCACAGTATAATGAAAATAGGAAATCGATTATCATAGTATTATTAAAATAGGAAGTCGCGAGTTAAACAGGAAACCGCGAGTCAGCATAACAGCTGACTGCGCGGCCAGACTCTCTACCGAGAACCGACGCGACCTAGAGAGGTTCGCGGAACGCTGACCGCGCAAGGACCCTGAACCGATCCCGCTTGACGACGATACGGAATAAATAGAGCGGAGGACAGGGATCAGGAGGGCAGTTCAGAGTCAGAGTCAGTGACAGATTGTTACGCGTATTAAGTATAAGACCGTTGTAAGATTTAAAGATCAGTGAATTTATTAAAGAATATCTAAAAGCCATATTAGAGTCTGTGATTTCCCCCGACGACTCCCCCGCGGACAGTGATCCCAATATTCGTGCACGGAGCGGCACAACATTTTGGTGGCAGCGGTGGGATCCAGCGGCAACGGAGTCCAGGAAGTCCAGACATCTGTAAGGTGACAAAATCGTCAGACAGTGCACACATCCCAAGAGGAAGCACAGCAGAACGATAAGCAGAGAGAGAAACACCGGTAGCAGCCGACGAGGGACATCAACGGAGACTTGAAACCCGAGAAGGCGCCGACCTACCGCACGTGACTCACCGACAGGCCAGCAGCGCAACGAAAGCAGCATGCGGTTAACGACACTATTGTAAGTCGAGAATAAGCACATTATTGTAAAGCGTAAAAGAAACACTTGTAAAATCGGTAAATGTCGGAGGGCGAAAAAAATCGTCCAGCCGAGCGAAACGAATCGTGGCTCCACAGCGAAGAGTCACGACGCGCGCGTAGAAATAAACCCGTGCGTACCGAAACAGTAGACGAACGCGATACACGAGATAGCGTGCGCCGAAATCTAGACGCGGAATTTTCGAGCGATAGCGAGTCCGAAACCGAATTTTACGTGGAACGCGAAATTGACTTTGACGATCTAGACACAACTGTCGTGCAACATCACTGCCCCGAGGATCATTTATTAGATCCTACATACGAGTTTCATTTCTCCGAAAACTCGACCCGCACGAACAGTAGAATCTCGCACCGACGAGAATACTCGTTAACCTCCTACGATAGTAGCGAGTTTAATCCTGAAGAATACTACTCCGCGTCAAAAGACGTAAATCAAAAGGAAATGGCGGAAACAAAAGCCGAAAAGCAACGCGAAGGCAACGAGGGAGAGTTGTCACAAAAGATAACAACGTCAAATAAAAACGAAACAGATACGGTTTTAAAGGAAATATTACGCGGAATTCAGACACTACAGGCTCGTGTAAACCATTTAGAAACGACAAATCTCGATCGCCGCGAACAGCGCGAGCACACCAATGTTCCGTCCGACGTCACGTACGGACGAACATCGTACGATATCCGAAACCAAGCGGAACGCGCAGTCGGATATCTAAGTTTGAAAGAGGCCCGGGGCATGATACCCGAGTTCGACGGAGCCTCTAATAAAATACAGGAATTTTTGAGCGCCGCGACGTACGCGATGAAAAATATACACCCGATCGAGGAAGGAACGTTACTGGAAGCCGTGCTATGCACAAAGTTAAAAGGTCGAGCCATGCTAGATTTCCAAACACGGGAAATCCGAGACTTCGCACAATTCAAAAAAGAGTTAGAAGTCAGTTATTTAAGTCGAAAGAGCACGACGCATTTACAGTTAAATTTCAACACATTAAAGCAGAAGCCCGGAGAAAGCGCAAGAGCGTTCGGTCTAAGAACCGATAACCTGGCAATGGAGCTATTTGACTCAATGATCGAGGGTAAAACGCATACGGTCGAAAGCAAGCGCACAATATTAGAAACTATACAACAACAAGCGCTACAAAATTTTCAACTGGGATTACGTGACGAAATAAAATTAATCGTTCGAGCGCAGCATTTCGCTACTTTGCAGGAAGCAATAGCAGGTGCGAGCGCGGAAGAGAAAGTAAACGGACCGGGCGGAAATCCGCCGCGTTTTCGAAATAATTTTTATTCCCCGCAAACGCGCGAAAATAAATCGGGAATTGAGTGTTACAAATGCGGCAAGTACGGACACCACGGACGCGAGTGCCGTACTGGCCGTTACACTAACCGCTTCCCATTACCGAAACCCGAGAAAACATCCCGCGTTAATACCGTAGAGAAATATTGCAATTATTGTAAAAAAACCGGTCACTTACGCGAGGATTGTTGGCTGCTCAATGGCGAGCCGAAAAGGGAACGAATTAATCCTGACAGACAGGGTGGAGCGCGAGAGGAAAATAATCAGTACGGCACGTACACATTTAAAGAGAAAACTCGTAGTAAATCACCGCCGAGTAGCGATGAGGAAGATAAAGACGAGGCAAAGCCGCGTCGACTGGCAATCGGATCCCTAATTTCTCATATGGCAGACAAGCCGCGAGAGCATGCAGGACTAGATTTAGCCACTGTGCCAATAAAAGAGGCAAAAAGAGAAAAAGCGAGCTTCTTGCTCGATACAGGAGCGCAAATGTCCATAATAAAAGCAAAGCATTTGAAGGAAGATACATTGATAGAAAATGATAAAATAACAATTACAGGCGTAACAGGCCGTGAAGCGCAAACGCTTGGTAAAATTAACGCCACAATTGACTTGAAAGACCGACAAATCAAGCATACAATGCATGTGGTCAAAAATGATTTTCCGATCGACTATGACGGGATATTAGGAGTCGATTTCATTAAGAAACATCAAGCTTCCTACAGTTACAAGACCAATCAAATTAAAATAGGTCAAAACATCCTGAGATTGTATCCATACAGACGGCTGACTCTAAATACTACCGAAAGGACGGTAGAATTGCTGATGTCTCAAATGAAAATGGAGGAACTCAGCCAAGATGGACCAACAAAAATAAATACGGTTCAAATAGAAAATAAGAACGAATCAATACCGCGTAGCGAGAGAGTAAAGAAATTACTACGCACGAAACACCTAAATGAAGAGGAAAAGAAATCAATTGTAGAAATCAGCAAAGATTTTAGCAACGTGCTGCACTTAGAAGGAGAACCGCTGACGTGCACCGATATCGCCGCGCATCAGATTACAACGAAGGCGGATAGCGCACCGGTCAACGTCCGACCGTACCGCTTGCCAGAGAAGCACAAAGACGAAGTTAATCGGCAAGTAGGTGAAATGTTAAGGAACAAAATTACCCGGCCCAGCACAAGCCAATGGAATGCGCCGTTGCTGGTAGTGTCAAAAAAAAAAAAAAAAAAAAAACGCACAAGCATGGTTATATTCAACACGAAAAAAAAAAAAAATCAATTAAAGGTATTAAACGCAACAATTGCCCACGTAGACAGTGTGGAAAAAGTTCTACAAGAAAACGAGGATAAATTTATAAACATAACAGAGAAGATGCGACAAAGCTGGTTGCACGAAAAGGTCGGATATGGACATCGGAAAGATTTAGACGAACACTTCCTCATATTAAAAGCGATCATAGACGACTTGACAGCCGACATGAAAGACATAATAGAGCATCTAACCAGCGCGAAAAACGGAATAATTAATATACATAAGGTTAGTCCCGATAGAAAGTATAATAAGCAATTTACAAGAGATAGCTTCCCAAATACCCCAAGGAACCCATTTTCCATTCTTATTAACGCCAGAAAACTGGGCCACAATCGAAAAATTCGCGAAGATCAGCGCCTACTATGACGGTACGAACATTTACATGGTTGTACGATTTCCACTTACTACGTACCCGGTGTACGAGATAATAAAAGCAATCCCTTTACCCGTTCATAAGAGTGAAGACACATTCGTATTTGTAGAAATAAATCAAAGAATATTAGCGGTAGATAAAGATAGCCGAACTTATTTCACATTCATAGAAAACGAATTAAATAAATGTACTAGAGACAATAATGTATATGTTTGCGAGCGAAATTTCCCCGTCCTTCACGTAGACGATAACGCGCCATGTGAAATACAAGCCTATGTAACCCTAAATACATATTCGAACCGCTGCAGCGTTCGCAGCATACACGCAAAAACTACTATTTGGCTAGCATTAAATAACCCGAACGCGTGGCTATATTCGACGCAAGAGAAACAAACCATAGAGATAGCATGTAGAAACCAAGCAAGCAAAAAAGTAGAAATTGAACGAACAGGACGGATAACATTGAACGATAAATGCAAATTAGTGACGCCCGACATTACAATAAAGACGAACACGCAACAAGGAACGACGTACGTGCAGACGCATCTGCCCGACTACAACGTTCACCGATACACAAAGGACAAGGCAACGAACAGACGTTAATGACGTAGTAAAATTCAAAAAGGTTGTAACAAACCCAATGGAAATTTTGGAACTAAGCAAAAAATTAGGAGAAATAAATACCGAGTTAACAACAGACGACGTAGATATACATAAATACACAACGTACCCGATAATCTCAGGCTTCACGGGAACAGCGATAATTATTATATGTTTAGCCATATTATATGTAACAAAAAGAAATAAAAATAAAACGGGATTACCCATAAACTTAAACCTAAATCCCATGCGTAAGCCTAAGATTATCCAAGAACATATATACAACACGGCAAGCGGCCGAAGCGCACTCGACGCAAGCGAAACAGTGAAAAGAGAAAGCGACACCGCGATATTATATTGAACAACGACTAGATGTAAGAGACCATTGTAAACTAGATGTAAGAGACCATTGTAAAAAAAAAAATAATAAAAAATGATACTACCTCTAGAATTAAGATAAGATAAGAAAAAAGGTAGGATAAAATCTGAAAAATACGAGAAACTCCGGCCGTAGTGTCTCTCTTCCCAAAGGGGGAGGAATGTTGCAATCCGAACTCGTGATTGCCACAGTATAATGAAAATAGGAAATCGATTATCATAGTATTATTAAAATAGGAAGTCGCGAGTTAAACAGGAAACCGCGAGTCAGCATAACAGCTGACTGCGCGGCCAGACTCTCTACCGAGAACCGACGCGACCTAGAGAGGTTCGCGGAACGCTGACCGCGCAAGGACCCTGAACCGATCCCGCTTGACGACGATACGGAATAAATAGAGCGGAGGACAGGGATCAGGAGGGCAGTTCAGAGTCAGAGTCAGTGACAGATTGTTACGCGTATTAAGTATAAGACCGTTGTAAGATTTAAAGATCAGTGAATTTATTAAAGAATATCTAAAAGCCATATTAGAGTCTGTGATTTCCCCCGACGACTCCCCCGCGGACAGTGATCCCAATATTCGTGCACGGAGCGGCAAACATACTACATCAGTTTTCTTTAGGTACAAAGATACCTCATCGGTTCTTTTGAGATAACCACTTTCTTCGAGCTAACATGCTGCGCGTGTACTTGGCGCCTTTTTTACCTTTTTTTTAAAAAGGTAATTTTGTTTTTACTGGTGTAAAAAAGCAGCGCCAAGTTTTTGTACGAAATTTTTTTTTTATTTCAATAAAATATTTGCATTTTTTATTGTTACTTCTTTAACAGTTTTTAATCTTTGCGATTAACATCTTTGCATTTAAATACTTTGTACTCCTGTGTTGGATTAAAAATTTTGTAATTGTATCTTATCTTTCTGATTAACGCAATTTAAAGATTTATTTAAAGATCAATCAAGAAAACATTTATTTAAAAAGATTCATATCACTTGAGTTGAGTTAGGTAACGGAATTTGGTTATATTATAATTTCTGTAAGAAAAAATAAAGCTACTATGACTTGTATAGGAAGACACTTAAATACAAAAATATTTTGTAAAAATATAATGTGCGCGCGCAACAAGTTATTTTCCAAAGAAATATATAATCATTTTGTAATTGGTGCAATTTATAGATTTCATTCATTTTTGTGAAAATTATAATTTCTTTAAGGAAAAATAAAGCTACTATCGCTTGTGTAGGAAGACACTTAAATACAAAGATATTTTTTAAAAATAATGCAACAGTTATTTTCCGAAGAATATATATTCATTTTTTAATTGGCGCAATTTATAGATTTCTTTCATTTTTGTGAAAATACAAGCATACCACATCGGTTTTTTAGAAGTATAAAAATACCTCATCGGTTTTTTTTAGGTACGAAGATACCTCATCGGTTTTTTTAGGTACAAACATACCACATCAGTTTTTTTTAGGTACAAAGATACCTCATCGGTTTTTTTTTAGATAACCACGCTTTCTTCGAGCTAATAAAATAAACTTCAGAAAAAAACTTAGAAAAAATAAGAAAAAATAAAAGAGCGAAAACGAGAAAAAAGGAAAGAGAGAAATAAAGCATAAATATAAATATAAAATATAATAAAGAATTACAAAAGAAAATAAATCAAGAAATAAATTGTATGATTATTTTGTTAATTGATTGAATTATATGAAATGGGAATAAATACCTCATCAATAATTATAGGAGATGAATTTGAAGAAGCCCTAACAGCCGGCGACGAGCACGAAGATGTTAATGATGGTGTGCAAGAGGATAAAAATGCTGAATTAATGTCCTGTAAAATTAATGAATTAACATTAAATTTATAGCACTTATATAATTTGCAACAACATAATCTGTGCAATAATGTTGCATATATCTTGGCAGATCAACCGTAATATATTAAATAATTAATAATAATTGAAAATTGCAGATTATACATTCAAAAGATAATCATATACCTTTCATTTTCAAAACAAATTAATTAATTAATACGTTCAATCATAAAACAAGCAAGATGCAATCTTTTTCAAGCACCAGTAATATTTAAAAAGAGAAACTGGTAAAATACTTATAGAATTATTAAATAACTACAAATTTTTAATAATATTTAAACATTATATTCAATACAAAGTTGTAATATTTAACTAATTGTAAATCTAAATCAAAAATTATTTTTGAATACCAAACAGAAAAAAGAAAGATCATGCTTACAAGTTTATTTGAAACCATAAAAGAAGTGTACTTGTGTATAAACCTCAACTGATCCCCTATAGTAAAAGATGGAGTGGGAAATAGCACAGGAATTTGACTTAAAGTTAAATTTAAAAATGTATCAAGAGACACGGTAGTGTCTCGCGCCAAGTACGCGCGGAGCGAGACAGCCGTGGCTCTATATACGCGACGCGACGAGTTATATATGTATATGTTGAAAGTACTCGAGATTTTGAGATCTCGATAACTAGTGAACGGATCAAGTTCTAACTAGGCTCAATGGAAAGCTTGGACCAAATTTATATAATGAAAGTATTTTTATTTTTCCCCTACGTGGCCTACGAAAAAATATATTGCGATGCAAAAGTCCAAACCTGAAAATTTTCATTTAAGAAACGTCCACGTCGTCGTCGGACATATGACATATATATATATTAACTCGGCTGTTCGCCAACAGATGGCTCTGGATACCCCAGCGTTACTTTCACTACTTTCGACTGCAGATGGCTCTTGCTTGTCGATAAATAAATCGCGTTCGCGAGAGAGAGCGATATTGCCAGTCTCGAGCGTCTCGAGCGTCTCCATGACAACGAAAGAGACAGCATGTTTATGTGCAGTGACGTGACTGACGTGTACGTTAGTTGGTGCGCGAGGCTGCGTTTACATTTATCGTAATGTTAAGTTTCTTACGACGATATGAGTTGACTCAACTTGAACTCGGAAGATTGTGACACTTGTCTAGCGTTACAACAGTATAACCTAACATATCAGCCTTCTCGACGTGCGAAGAAAAGTGTGTTTATAGTTAGATATATTAACATAGATATATTGTTTACGACAGCTTCTTTGCTTACGATCACGATCGCAGCGTTACGATGGATCGTAAGCTCATTACGACGATCGTAACGTTCGTTATGACAGTTATCGTATGAATTATTAAGGTGCGTCTACATCTATCGTAACGCTGCAATCGTGGTCGTAAGCAAAGAAGCTTTCGTAAACAATATCGTGGGTGAGATGTTACGAGACGGGCTCAGCGTCCGACGAGCTAAATTTCGGGACTATTCGGGAGTGTGTGTGTGGTGAAAAACGTTTGAGTCCGGCTCGCGAATCAAACGTACGCATGTTATGGGCTTTAGACGTCCGCGTCGCGTCGTCGAGATTAGATCAACGGGATCAACGTTTATAGAATCGAGACTATTCGGGAGTGTGTGTGTGTGGTGAAAAACGGTCGAGTCCGGTTCGCGAATGAAGCTCGCCGAGTCGGACTCGCGAATCAAACTCGTACATGTTATGGGCCGCTTTAGACGTCCGCGTCGTCGAGATGTATGTAAACATAACCATAAAGCGGCCTATACACGTCGCGAGTCCGGCTCGGCTCGGTTTCTGCTCGTTCGTGGGTGAGATGTTACGAGACGGGCTCGGCGTCCGACGAGCCAAATTTCGGGACTATTGGGGAGTGTGTGTGTGGTGAAAAACGTTTGAGTCCGGCTCGCGAATCAAACTCGTACATGTATGGGCCGCTTTAGACGTCCGCGTCGTCGAGAAATATTCCGTCCGCGTCGTCGCGTCCGAACACTCTGAACGAAGTGCAGTGCTCAGTGCTGGAGTGACAGAGTTCGCGCCTTGCGGATGGCTGGTTCCTGGGATACACCCTGTGCGAGGGTCGCGAGGTTATATCTATCGTACATATTGCTCTTTCTCGCGGTCACGCTCGCGTTCCCCGCTCGCGTTCTCTCTCTCTCTCTCTCTCTCTCTCTCTCTCTCTCTCTCTCTCTCTTTCTCTCTCTCTCTTTTTCTCTAATAATGACTATCAAATATATCTGATAAAATTAAATCTAAATATGTTTTGTATTATAACACAAAAATTATATCTGACAGTGACATCCATAATTAAATGTGCAGTGTAGTTTGTATTATAAATTATTAATTGCCTTATTTTTTTAACAAACTTTACTATACATATATTATCTACTATGACATTCTGCCAATAGCATCGTACATGCCAAATTCTGTATCAAATCTGTTTTTCTTTCGACAAAATTTATTTATAGCAAACACTGCATAATGTGCTCTCGACAAATTTGACTTTGCCTAATATATTCATATTTTGTGTCTTAATTTTTTTAATGATTTATAAATTTATACAAACTACACTGCACATTTAAGGATGTCAAACTCTCAGGTATAATTCTTGTAAGTTATAACACAAAAAATATTTACATTTGATTTTATCAGACATAAATGTCGATGTCGATAGACATTACGGCGTTTGATGTATCTAACAAAAAGGGGTGATATCCGTACAAAATTACCTTTTACAAAAAGGTAAAAAAAAGACGCCAAGCACGAGTGGTGTACCTTGAAAAAATCGAAGTAGTTATCTTTGTACCTCGAAAAAATCCAAGTAATATCTTTACCTTAAAAAAACCAAAGTAATATATTTACCTTGAAAAAATCGAAGTAAAATATTTATTACAAAAAAAAGAAATATCTAAATTATGCGCCAATTAAATATATATTATATCGAAAAATAACTATTGTTTTTTTTTTATGTATTCCCATTAAAGTGAAAAAATTAATATAAAATGTGAAAAATTTTAGTGAAAAAAACTTGGCGCTGCCAAATTTTAAAATATTTGAAAGCAATAAATAACTAATTTAAAATATTAAATTAATAATTACAATATGAATGTAGAGACTTTCACACATTAATTTAAAGTACTTTTTCCATTTTTAGAAATTTTTTCATTAATATATATTATTACGTCTAGCAGCGCCGTTTTTTTCACTAAAATTTTTCACATTTTATATTAATTTTTTCACTTTAATGGGAATACATAAAAAAAAACGATAGTTATTTTTCGATATAATATATATTTAATTGGCGCATAATTTAGATATCATTTCTTTTTTTTGTAATAAATATATTACTTCGATTTTTTCAAGGTAAATATATTACTTTGGTTTTTTTAAGGTAAAGATATTACTTGGATTTTTTCGAGGTACAAAGATAACTACTTCGATTTTTTCAAGGTACACCACGCGTGCTTGGTTTATATCCACACCATTGTCTGAAGAAGAAAAAAATGTAAGTAAAAATAAGTAAAGTTCATACAAGTAAAGCTACAGAAATTGATCATAATATGTATTAATAAACTAATAAGCATGCATATAAATAAAATTAATAAACATTTTGACTATAAGAAAACCCGGGACTGCAGTAATTTTTTCCTTGGGACGGAAACGTGAAAAGAAAAAATTTTTCCATTAACTTTAACGGTAAAGCTATTACTTTTTACGTTTCTGCCCTAATTTATTAAATATATTATATAAGCGAATGAATAATATTTAATTTGTATATGATCTGACATTTGATCTGCATATACTTATATATATTTTATTATAAGCTTTCTCTAATACATTAATTAACTGTGATATAATCATTAAAAGAAGTATATGTTTCTATCTCATTTTTTTACGACAAAAATACTCGGTAGATATCAGCAACTATGATCAATGTATTCAACAAAACTGGTCATACATTCTCATTCTGATTCAGTTATTATCAATTATAAATAATTAGACTTCCAATTATATACATATTTATATATATACATATGTATATACAATATACTTACTTGAGAAATGAGATTCAAGATGCGACATATCCATATCCTTTAATATGTCTTCTACAGTTATGTATGTGAGATCCATAATGTGTTCTAATGATGGTTGTTATAGGTATAAAGAAACACGACACTGAGAAACACGACTAATTAAGGTAACCGTCCCGATACGACGATCGCGCGGCACGTACTCCCGACGTTGACCGTGTACGACGCACTCTCTTGTTCGCGTCACATGCTCCAAGCATGCCCCAACATGTTTCTACTCACTCCAACGCATTCCAATGAAGTACGTTGGAGTGAGTAGGAACATGTTGGGGCATGCTTGGGGCATGCGACGCAAACAAACCTTCTATTATGTTATCGGTATGGTCACGGTAATCGTCTCAATAAGACGATGGCATATTTTGCACGGCACTCCTGATGTTGCACGACGCACACTTTTACACGTTACGCGACAACGGGAAATCAATGCGGGACGATATTCGATACGCGAAATCGCGCTGCGATCCGCGTATACTGAACTACGCGACGTTGGGTGAGGTTTGGCGTCGACAAAAGACAGTAGCACACATCGCGCCAAATATTATGGCGCTAACATCGCGCGCTCTAATATCGAGTAAAGATTTATTCTAAATGCAAGAATATATAAACTTAAATTTATATATGTTACTCTTGTCTCAAGATAGTAAATCAATCTTATTTTGAACATTGCGAGCTATAACATCGAGTAAAGAATTATTCTAAACGCAAGAATATATAAGCCTAAATTTATATATGTTACTCTTGTCCCAAGATAGTAAATCAATCTTATTTTAAACATCGCGAGCTATAACATCGAGTAAAGAACTATTCTACATGCAAGAATATATAAGCTTAAATTTATATATGTTGCTCTAGTCTCAAGATAATAAGTCAATCTTATTTTATTCGCGAGAGGAGAATAGAAATTATAGATTTAATCTAAATATTGTTTTATTTTTATGCTACTTCAGGTTGTAATAAGATTAAATGTGTCAAGAATACTTTTTGTCTAGTAATCAGAAATCTCTTCTGAGGGTGTACCTATTTCTGAATTATCAATTCCTGAATTCAGAAATAGATATGTGGCGAAGTATTTGGACAGGCTGGTCTCCCTTGTGAGGTTTTAAGAGTTGGCGGGTTCGTTGTTCCTGCGAAACGGTAAGCCTTTGGATGAGCGCCTTCTTAACGGTTTCCTACTTGTCAACCTGCGGGGGTTGAGTAATTATGTCCTTGATCTCTTTAATTTGACGAGAATCTAGCTGGGCTATTGCGCAAGAATATTTCGTCGAATCCGAAGTTATTCCGCTGAGTATAAACTGCCCTTCTATCTGAGCAAACCATAATTCAGGCTCATCGTTCCAAAATGGCGGTATCGAAACTCGACCAACTTGGTTATCTCCGTTTATTTGAACTCTTCCATCGCCCTCCATTTTGCTTTCTTAGCGTATCACGTCGGGGTCACCAATGTAGGATATAAAACGCGTTTGGGAGCGCTTAACGCTTAGTATAATATAGTGTGCGCTTTACGCTCAGGTTATATTAAGTACGCTATTCGCTCGCTATCCTTATCGCTTAACGCTAAGAAATGGATAATATTGGATTAAATCATTTTATTTTGTCTTCGTTACAAAATCAAGTTTATCAATATTCTTTTAAACATTAAATTAGAAACGATATCTTCGTTGACTTTCAAAATCAAGTATATCGAAGTTTTTAACACATAATTAGAAACGGTATCTTTGTTGACTTTCTCTTCTTTCTCTATCCTGCCTATGTCGTCTCTCGAATCTCTCTTTATCCTGCCTTTGTCGTCTCTCGAATCTCTCTCTCCTTTCTCTCTCTTGTCTTTCTCCACGTGGCTTGGTTTTGGTGGCTATCGTTCTAAAATTCTCTTTCGCAATTTTCTTCGCAGTCTGCGTTGAAGCGTCCCTGAAGTTTTTCCAGGCAACTCCTGCTTGTTCCCTCAGACACGATTCGGAAAGTCGAGAGCAGCACGGGAGATTCCAGAGGCGGGACTACCCAATTGTACGTCGGTGTTGATCCCGAGGAGCAAATTGGCGAGGTTTCCAAACTGACTGGACTCTCTCGTGCGTTCTTAGGCGTTGAGGTTCCTAGATAGAAACGGGAATTCTTTTTAAAAAAGGAGCGACTAGCGCCAAGAATCGGTGAGGAGAGATTCTGTCTTTTTGTGTCAAAAAGCGACTGCGCGCTAGTTGAAAGGCGTCTAGCGCCAGTGAGCGTCTGAGCGCTAGTTGATAGGCGGCTAGCGCCAGTGAGCGTCTGAGCGCTAATTGATAGGCGGCTAGCGCCTTCTTGCGACTGTGTGCTGGAAAATATTTTACCTGTAGGAGGCGTTCCTGCGCCAGTTATTTCAGGGTTCGTATTGAGACAGGGGAGTGAGCGTCCAACGCTGGGTTCCTGTCGAACAACCCCGGGAGTCGAGAGCACCACTCCAGTTGAGCGTTCAACGCTTTGCTCTACACTCGCAGCAGGCTGAATCTTGGGGCGCTTGGCGCCAATCAGCGACTTAGCGCTGGTCGCCGGTCGGATTTTCGGGCGCTTGGCACAGGAAGGTGGCTTGGCGCAGACTGCTGGTGGTTCTATCAGCACCACCTTCCTTTGACTAGCGTACCTCTGGAGCGGAAGCGGGCGAGTCCTGCGGCGTAGCGTCGCTTGCACTATGACCTCCTCGGCGAGCCGAGAAGGGCGTTGTGATTGCCCTGTGCTCTTCGTCTTGAGGCCGGTGGGAGATCCGTCGTGGTCGACTGCTGCCAAATTACTCATTTTCCGAGGAAATCGGGAGAACGGTGCGAATATTTCCTGGTGGCTTGCGGAGCCGCGACAGATATCCGTAACCGTGGTTTCAGATTAAACATACCTATTTCTGAATTATGCTTAATCTGAAATCACGGTTACGAAATCCGTAACCGTGGTTTCAGATTAAGCATACCTATTTCTGAATTATCAATTCCTGATTTCAGATTACCGACATATTTTAGAATTATAAGTTCCTTACTATGCCGTTACGCAGTCAACTGTCAATGTCTATTGTCTCGCTGTGCCTGTTAGTTCTTGTTTTCATCTTGTGGAAGCAACATACGCGCAGTGTTTTTCAGTGAAAGAAGAAGAAGAAAAAGATCTTTTTACGCGTTTCTTTTCTCGCGAAGACGTCATTGTCGAGCTTCGGTTATATCGTTTTCTCGCGAAGAGGTCATCGTCGAGCTTCTTCATATCGCATTGTATTTGTGATTTGTGTTACGTGGAAATTTTCCTGTGATATGGATCAATATACGAAGGATCTATTGACTTCGTCGGGATTCGCCGATTTTATCACACGATTTGAAGGTAAGTGGTTAACCAAAAGCACTGTTGTATATTTGTTTTATTAATTAATTTAGCTAAGATTACATAAGGTTATTTTTTTGGATAAATGAAACCTACGACTTGAGATAGTTAGTTCGTGACAATACAATTCAAAATTTTATACTCTAAATCAACATGAAAACATCGGATTATTTACGGTTACAGGCTGAAAACTTCTGGATAGTTCTGTCCCTCAGACACAGAACAAAATATTATTCTTTTATTTTTCTCCTCCATGCAGTCGCTTCTTTATCTCTGGGAAAAATTTGGGGTCCGCGATTATTAGTGATCAAATTATTTGGATATCGTAACCCTATTTTTACGTATTTGAATTAGAAATAACACCGCGTAACTAAAAATCGTAATTAGCTATTCTATTTCACAGATTTTTAACTTATACTAGTCATAAGAAAACTTTGTTTTCGACCAAAACTGGCAACATTTATTCATCAGTTAACACAACGTTTCGACTGAGATTCCAGTTCTTATCAAGTGTAAATGTATATATACGCCTACGCAACACTTCATAGTCTCATGTATTGTTCCAGCAATAAACTTAAATCTACAAACTAAAATAACAGTAACTAAATAGTATCAAATGAAATTATCGAGACAAAAGACAGAGAACTTACGTGTTTTGTGTGAAACGGTTGGCAATAAAATTGGATTTTACTTTATTTTAATATACACCTTTGACCTAATAATGGTGTTCCATCTTGAGGAAGGATTTTTCAAAACAACTACCAGACTATATGGATATGACAACACCCTGCTACTGAAGTCTTGGGTCAAAATTAATATCACGCTATGCACTGCCCTCCAGCAACTTACGTTCTTGATACGATGTAGAAGACACGACATCCTGCCACCTCATATCTACAACTTAAAGTTCAACGTATCTTTCAACAGCAACAATGTCAATCGTCACTTAAAATTTTTTAATAACAAATACTAGAGTAAGATGTTAAATTTGGAAATTAAAGACATTAACTCCCATTTGAACTTCTTGCGCGCCAAGATTCGTGAAATTGAAAATCAACTCCACTTGTCTTTACCTGAAAATTTAATTACTGGTTTTTTCGAACGAAACATAAAGGTAATATCTAATCATAATAGTTCAACTAAGCTTAAATTAATGAACAAGTTTAACCACATTCTAAGTAAACGTAACCTGTTAACCAATGTGTTCTGTAACAAGAATTTAAGCAAATGGATCTTTAATGTCAGTAATAAACAAATCCCTGACTCCATTTTGAATTTTTTAAGCTTAGGCGACAAGTTCGGTTTACCGATTAATTGTACTGACAGAAATTATCGTGTTGAGTCTGTTTTGCATGTGATTAAAAACTTCGAACTCAATAGTCATAAGATCTCGGAAAAGAGCGTAATTGATACCCGTACATCAATATCTAACGTATTGCAAAGGTTTTTGACGAACAAAAAACACATCAACCACATTGATATACTTATTTCTGACTCCTTTGACAAATGCAGACAATTTCTAAAGCATAACGACGACATCCTAGTCACGAAAGCCGACAAGGGCCATGTTACTGTAGTCATGGACAGAAATGCGTACAATAATCAAATGACTGACTTACTTAACGATCAGACGACTTATAGGAAACTTAATAAAGATCCATTCAAGCGTATTAAAACCAAGCTAAATGGCTTAATCGGATCTTGGCTTGAATCTGACATTATTGACGATTACACTCATGGAAAATTACGAAGCACGTGTGGGAACCTTCCTAGATGTTATGGTTTACCTAAGGTACACAAAAACGGTTTTCCATTACGTATTATTGTCTCCACCATGGGTAGCCCTCTCTATAATATTGCCAGCTTTCTCCACGATATTTTATATAAATCCATCCCAAAACCGGCTTCTCATATAAAAGACAGTTGGTGCTTTGTGAAAAAAATCCAAAACGTGAAGATCCGACCAGATGAAATTCTCATTTCCTTGGATGCCACGTCCCTTTTTATTAATATTCCAAAGGATCTCGTTATGAAAGCCATTGAAAAAAGATGGACCCATATCTCTACTGTCACCAAACTTAACTTGCAACAGTTTTTATATGCGATTGACATGGTTCTGAGTTCAATTAGTTTCTGCTTTAACGGCCAGATATATGACCAAATTTTTGGCAGCCCCATGGGCTCCCCTCTATCTCCTATCCTTGCCGACATGGTTTTAGATGACCTTGAAACCTATTGCCTTAAAATTTTAGGACTTAGCACATCAATATTTGGGAGATATGTGGATAATATCTTTGCAATAATACCTCGCAATATGTTAGATGACACACTCAATGTATTTAATAGTTACCATCCAAGATTGAAATTTACATGTGAAACTGAGATCAACAACTCGATCAATTTCTTAGACGGCGACAGTCATTAGGGATGGTGAAATATTGTTAAGTAATTGGTACAAGAAGACCTCTTTCTCAGGACGCCACATCAACTATCACTCCAGCCACCCTCTTAATTACAAAATTAGTGTCGTAAATAATTTAGTTAACCGCGCAATTTTATTAGCTGACAAACGCTTCCACGACTCGAATATTAAGATTGTTCACGAAATTCTTTCTGATAATTGTTACCCGACAGATTTTATTAACCAACACATAAAACGGAGATTAAAAGACATTAAATATAATGACACTAACAACAAGGTGCGTATTGATAGGAACCCGATTACCATCCCATATATTAAAGATTTTAGTGAGGGCGTTTGTAATGTTCTGAGAAGCAAAGGCTTTGACGTTATATACACGGTGCCAAAAAAGCTCGATCGGATCATTAAAAGAGGAAAAGACATATTAGATAATAGCAGAAAAACGGAAGTAGTATACAAGATTGACTGTGCTAATTGTGACGCGTGTTATATCGGACAAACAAAAAGAAATCTAGAAACTAGACTTAATGAACATAGAGCGGACATTAAAAAACACCCTGATAAACACTCTGTGGTCAGCAAACATAAGGTTTCTCTTAACCACGATTTCGATTGGGCTAATCCCAAAATACTACACAATGAGAAACATTTTAAGAAAAGAGAAATCGTGGAAATGGTTTTCATCAAAAAAGAAAATAACTCGATTAACCTACAGAAGGACACTGACAACCTTTCCGAACTATATGACAAAATAATAAACTTTATGATTTTCGTTGTCGTCATTGTTTATATTCGTCATTACGTTGTCTGTCGCTGTTCGGTCTAGACGTGTTTTTATTAATTTAATTTGTCACCTCGCGTTATAAGAATATGTACAATTTTATTGCCAACCGTCTCACAAAACACGTAAGTTCTCTGTCTTTTGTCTCGATAATTTCATTTGAAACTATTTAGTTACTGTTATTTTAGTTTGTAGATTTAAGTTTATTGTTGGAACAATACATGAGACTATGAAGTGTTGCGTAGGCGTATGTATACATTTACACTCGATAAGGACTGGAATCTCAGTCGAAACGTCGTGTTAACTGATGAATAATTGTTGCCAGTTTTGGTCGAAAAGAAAGTTTTCTTATTATTATTATTCACTGGCGAAGAAAAGGATTTTACTTTATTATACTAGTCAATTCTCTCAAATAGTTCTGTCGATATTCAGTTACGCAAAGATAATTTTTACTTGAGGGGCACTAACCAAAATGTTAAGGTGCTTAACTGGTGGGTGAAACCGGTAAAAATTTTTCTCACAATATGTCAAATAATCGCGAAAATCGATGTCTATTTATTATTGTATTTCTATATCTAAACGGTCAATAATTTCGTTCTTTTTTTTACTAGTATTCCTAGTGTCCTTTTACTATATATCCGTTTTTCATCACTTTCTTAATATTCGTTCTAATTATTAAAATTTAAAATACAAGATTTCCGTATGCTTTGTGCATGCAATACATAGAAAAAAATACAATTTTTGATAGCCATTATCTCGCGTTCGGGACGGTCAATTACTTTTAATTTGTAGAGACGTGTAGATACCACATTTATTAACATATAATAAAATTTTCAAATTATTAATATTATATTTTTTTTCTTATGAATTGCGATTCACGGACTAACTATCTTAAAGCGCTTACAAATGTATCTTTATGTGGAAATTTTTGACAAGGTTTTAATGCATATAAGAATGTCTGCATGCAAAATAACAAAGAGTTTGGAATTTAGTGAAGTATGGAAGAAGCTGAGACTGCGTTCAAACTCGCACATTCGAGACATTTGTAAATCATTTTTAAGTAAATATTATATGGAAAACTGCCCATTGTTGAAAGTCTTAGGGTAGAATTTTTGGAAAATTAGATACTATATCTCTTTTACAAATGTACATATTGCACAAAATCGCATGTCAGCAGTTCCGAAAAATTTCAAGTTTCTCCGACCATACTCTTTAACTACTCTTTGCAATGTTTTTATAAGTTTTTTTTTTAAATTTTTTTTGAAGTTTCTAATTTTTTTTGAAGAGTAAATAATTGTGCCAAGCAACTTTTTTCAAAATAGCACCAGAGGCTTATTTCTAGGAATCGCGGTTGCCTCTACCACTCACAAATTTTCACAAAAAAATCCTCTACATGGATATAAAAAAATTTCTACTTTAAAAAAAATATGCACAATCTTACACATAGCCGCAGCAGTAATATTTTTATTTTGTTGTTTATTTAGAGGAAACTATTGATGCTCGCACTCTGAGAGGCTTAAATGAAAACAAAATAATTGAACTCATTCCAAATATTGGGATGAGAAGTAGATTTCAAAATTTACTCGAGTTATGGAAAGCAGATATGAACAGTGCTGACTTGCCCGCAGATCAAAATGCACCTGTTAGTAGCTTCTTTATACAGGGTTCACCAAAAGTATGGAAACCCCTAAATATTTCGAAAACTACGCATTTTAGAAAAAAATGTTTCAGACAAAAGTTGTAGGGTTTCAAGTAACGCATTAAATGGTAATATTAGTGTGACTGCAAATAACTTTGTTAATGCCAGGTAAAAATAACTTTAAAATTTTTAAATGGAAACCCCTATTTTTAATTGCATATTCTTATAGCTTACCTCGAGAGCTTTTCAAAACACTATAACAAAGTATTTTTTTATTAACTATTTTTCAAGTTATGGAGCTTGAAAGCTACGATACTGCCGGCATCAGCGTTACCCAAGATGTACCGCGTGGAGGTTGCACGGTCAGATTTACACTAGCAGAGTTGTAAATAACAATACTTTTGTGATTGAAGTTCTTAATTACTAATTATTTTACATAATTTTAATTTAAATTGAGTTTAAGTACAAATGTTTTTTGGAATTGTAATTAAAGTCGTTCAATTACAAATAGGTACATTTTGAAATTGTAATTAAACTCAAATTTTATTACAATTAAAAAAGTTATGGCCAATCCTCTCACCTCATTTTGGTTCCTCCTTGGGTCTTCCTATCCTATGGGGAAAGAGGGAGTGGGAGAGGGTCAGCGCGAGGGGAGGGAAAGGGAAAAGGCGATTGGGTCATTGGAAACTCCCATTGGACCCTCTTAGGAAGAGTCCAATGGGATCCTCCAATGGCCTAATCGCCCTCTCCCTCCCCCACCCTCGCGCTGACCCTCTCCCACTGGATCGACACTCCGAGAGGGTATAAAACGCAAGCGCCAAGATGTTTAGTGTTCTTTTCTCGCGAATAATCACGTAGGTAGGGTGATAGCGTCCTAGAGCGCTCTCTGCTTCTGCCGAGGACTTTTGTCTTTTTAATTCGCAAATTAATAAATTAAAAATTAAACGTTTGGCTAAAAATGGCTAATGAATTATCGGAGCGTGAAAGAATCACTATCCTAATGATGCGCGGATGGGGTGATAATAAACGATCGTTCACTGATGTCGTTCGATTATTTAATAACACGTATACTCTTGTATACTCCGGAAGTTGCTCGTGCTTGCGCGCCATTTGTCTCGTGCTTTTCCATGACCGCCATTTGTCTCTGCATTAATTGCACCAGCACATCGTTGCCTTCTGTCGACGTGGTTTCGACACTCGTATTTCTCGATGCATTTATGATACGTTTTAGCACCGCTTTCGCTGCTAAGCTTTTTTCCTCGAATTCCGCCTCGGCATTAATGTCGGCCTCGGACGGCTCACTAGACTCGTTGCTTATCTGCCGTTGAATCTCTTGAAACTCGCGAACCACCTGGTCGAGCCGCTCCAGTCGAACCTCAGCGTCCTCCTTGTCGAGCGTAGCCGCTGCCTGGTTCTGGAATTGCGCCAATGAAGTCTCGATCCTGGTTAACTTGCCCTTGATGTAGCCTCTTTGTTTCCGTAGCTTGTTAATGTCAGCCATGTTAACTGCTTGTTGCGCGTCGTTATTCGTCATACCGTCTCACTTCGATAGTCTAAACTCGTTTACAGAGATACGTTCTGTAAGTATCCGGTTGCGAAGGACCAAAATGTAATGATACTGGGACTCGTACAAAACAAAAATGTTTATTTAATAGCTTTACTGAAAAATACAACCGCTCGCTTACAACTGTAGCTTATTACTAAAACAACCTGATTTCCCGATGCTCGGATCTTAGCTCGCGGCTGGTCAGGGTCGAAAAAGAGGTGCGGAGGAAGAGACGAGAGAACGGTACTTTTACAATTATTGAAGATTTATTAGAAACTGACGTTATTATAATACAATATTAGGTGAGGCGGTAGCCTCAGAATTGCTGTATAAGTTTACAAGAATGTCGCGTTATTAATACAAGTTCTGGATCGGTGTATAGTATGCGTGCTAGGCGAACGCAAGGCGACGCGTGACAGTTTCCCGAATTTACGTGATCGGCCCGCGGCGGTAGCTGACGGGACGCTTTGTATCGCGGTCGATGGGCGCGGTCGATGGCCCGCGTGGGGCGGCGCGAAAAGTGAAAGTAACGCGTGTACGTGGGCGGCGCCTAATTTAGAAGATTCGCGGAAATATCTTACAAAGGAAGGGCCCGATGTGTTGTCGCTGAGATCTAAATAATAATATTATATTTGGCTTAAGGATGATAAATAAAGGTGCGTAGCAAAATTTTAGCTGCTATGACCCACAGGTGTGGACGGCACGGTAAAAAATTTTTTATATAAAAATATAAATATACCTATATATAATTATTTATCAAGTATGTCCATACACACACATGTTTTTTTCTCTTCTATAATCTCTGTTCGTATATATTACCGAAAAAAGAATAAAAAGAAGAATCTAAAAATGATTAAAACGATTATTTTTGCATTGCATTTTTTTATAAAAAATAAAGTTTAAGGTAATGAGAAAAAATTTGTCTACATATAATCATATATAAATTTAACAGTTGTTATATACATATGATTATATATAGGGAAATTTTTTCTCATTACCTCAAACTTCACTTTTTATAAAAAATTTGATGCAAAAATAATCTTTTCAATTATTTTTAGATTCTTCTTTTTATTCTTTTTCTTTTAATATATACGAATAGAGATTATAGAAGAGGAAAATACGTGTATGGACATTTTTTATATATAATTATATATTTATATGTTTTTATATGTTTATATATATTTTTATAAGAAAAATTTTTACTAGGGGGAGGGGGAGTATAGAATGGAGGAGTAAATAAAATGTTACCTTTATCTGGTTAAAACAGTGTTATAATATATGTCATTCTAATATACATTTTATGTGAAATCAGCGTTTATAAAAATCCATGTGTTTTCTTTGTCTCCTATTGTAGGTACTTGCAATCTATCTTTGAAGACTTTATCTTCTGCTATAATAGCGCAAATAAAATTCTAATATAGTGCACTCGAAAGTACGTAACAAAATATGGTTACCACTAAATTTTAAGGTGTTATTGACTATATATTATAGCAGAAGATACAGGTCTTCAAAGATAGATTGGAAGTACAATAGAAGACAAAGAAAACACATAAATTTTCATAAACGCTGATTTCACATAAGATGCATATTAGAATGACATATATTATAACATTGTGTTAACCAGATAAAGGTAATATTTTATCTACTCCTCCACTTTATACGGCTTGTTAGTAAACCAGGATGTGTAACGTTAGCTCCCCTGTACTCTCCTTTCCCCTGGTAAAAAATTTTTTATATAAAAATATATAAAAACATATAAATATATATAATTATATATCAAATATGTCCATACATGTTCATACATGTTTTTTCCTCTTCAATAATCTCTGTTCGTATATATTATCTACAGGAAAAAGAATAAAAAGAAGAATCTAAAAACAAATACAATATATATATTTATATACGTTTTTATATATTTTTATATAAAAAATTGTTTACCGGGCCGTCCACATCTGTGGGTCATAGCAGCTAAAATTTTGCTAGGCACCTTTATTTATCATCCTTAAACCAAATATAATAGTATTATTTAGATCTCAGCGACAACACATCGGGCCCTTCCCTTATAAGTTTTGTAAACATATTTTAATTCATCAATTAATTGTGATTTTGTAGCCATTTTTCACTGGTTCATCAGATGCAAATAAATCTGAGCACAAAAATAATGGGCCAAAAAGTCCATTAACATTGTGTAGTCCTGGACCATATCTAAAGAAGAGACTGAAACAATCTCGACTTGCATTTCATCCAATCAATGAAAAGCTTAACATGCGATGTAAAGCTGACAGAGCAAAGTTAAACGGCAGAGATTGCTGGAAATGCAGAGACGTAACGCAATATTAACACTATAGTTATATTAGATATGAATAAATAAAAAAATATAAATATAAATATTTTGCTCATGAATAAGTAATTCATAATATTTAATTTTTAGTATTATAAGAATTTATCATTGTCAAAAGAAGAATTACAAAAACGGAAGAATCGATGCTCACGACATCGAGACAAATATGAGCGACCAAATACACCAGAAGGTTTAATATTTTATTTTATTATCACCTTTTTTTTACATATAATAAATATAATCTTTTTAAAGGTTTTTGAGATCCGGACTTTCCGGATGACACATCATCTGACTGACAGAATCTGATTCTCAAGGCTTCATTGCGACTCGTGGTACATAACTCATTCATTTTGACATCATAATCTTTATCAATTTGATGTCACTTAGACATCATTTCGACTAGGTTGTTTTTACCGGAAAGTAGATTTTTATTTCAAGTCGTGGAAACATATTCCCTACTCATTGACTGTTACTCATTAATACAGTTCATAAAATTTGTTGATTTGAATTAATAACACTATGTTTGATATTTTCCTATGTAGCTCTTTTTTCTTTAATTTCTATTTATTGTAACGTTTCAATTAATCTTTCCCTGCGTTTTCCCATAGCTTAGTAACCTCCTCGAGGAGGCAGAAAGGAACGAGCCCTCGGTCTCAGGGGTACAAAGAAAAAGCGTATCTGAAGAATTTCCTCCCGGCATTGTAAGTATCTGATTTAAGCGATGCTGTAATCCACTCGGCAAGCATATCCTCCTGGTTTTTAATGTAATTTCTCTCTTCAGTGTCGCGACTATCTTCTAAAAACCCAATTAGGGAGATTGCTTTTGGCGAAAGCTGAGGAGCAAGAGATTATTGTTCAGGAGGACAGAAAAAATGCCAGCTTTTGGGTAATCAATGCCATCCTAGAAAAACATCCTTCAAGACTCATTGAAACCGCAGTGTTCCGGCGCCTGGCCAACGAGCTGTGCGAGATATTCCCAGGAACGTATCCTGAGTCTTTCTTCCTGTCCTTTTTGCCGAAGACGCCCTTAGAAAAGCAGAGAAACTTATCGGGGCCTCTCTACAAAGCTTACGTGAAAAAAAGAGCTAAGTTTCGAAAGAGTGGCGTGCTGCCGTCTTCAGCAAGATCGGCGTCTAACAAGTTAACCACGCCGGTGAGGGTTTTTTTGGAGAGAGCAAAGGCTCCGGACCCCACATCATGTGAGTACACATAACTTATGACATCAGTCCTGCTAAGCTACAGGTACTAGTTAATTAACTTGTAATTGTCCTAATTTTTTAGACTTATAATTCTCCCATCGTTTTTAGACACGGAAGAGACCAGGACAGCCCTAAACTTTCTGGAAAACAACGTCTACCCATGGAGACCGGTGGAGGATTTTTGGCGAGCCACGGAAAAAGAGCGAAAAGGTATTCTTGCCGATAAAGGAATATTCAGCTATTTCCAGAAGGTTCCAGCCCTGCGAATTCAGGAAGGATACAGACTGGTAAGTATTTGTTGTACAGACATTAATATTGCGGTAGAAGCATGGTACAATTATGTTCACTTAAGACAGCATTTAGTAAACACAAGCATAATATTCATATTACTGAACTCCAATCTTATGGAAATTGAACTTCACATGATGTGAACATAATGCTTGTGTTTATTAAACAAAGTTAACACAATAGTTTTAAAATTTTTTTCTTTTTACAGCTCCTATAGACGATTTCACGAGAGAATTTCCCGGAAAGGAGAACAATCTCTTCGCCAGTATTGCCCTGGCGAAAGAGAAAATAATCAAATTGGCCGAACTAAAGTTAGCAAAACTCTCTGATAGAAATCTGAAGGAAAGCTACGAGCTCGTTCTGGAAAGTGCAAAAGGTGAGTCACATGATTCTTGATGTGCTCAATTAAGAGGCATTTTTACCACCCTGAATCAAACTTGATTTTTTGGAATATTAATAATTTTTAAAACGATACCTTTCCATATTTTTTCTAATGCTTGTTGGTTACACTTTGCCTTAAAATCCATCTTTACTATGTGTTTTTTAACATTTGTGCAGTTTTCATTTCAGCCATATTTTTGCTGACTACAC
Source organism: Harpagoxenus sublaevis (assembly GCA_030770355.1). Lineage (NCBI taxonomy): Eukaryota > Metazoa > Arthropoda > Insecta > Hymenoptera > Formicidae > Harpagoxenus > Harpagoxenus sublaevis. Next base: position 41,138 of record JASTWR010000951.1, on the reverse strand, counting down.
TACTACTTCGAAACGCGTTACTTATTTTGTTTGTGATTCTTTTCAGGGGAGGACCCGAAAGTTCGGAACGATGCACTTATCCTCCTGCTGCCCCTCATTACCCCGCCGCCCGGGAACGTAGGTGAAAAGAGCGGCGCTAAGAAGACGCTAATAAAGCCGACAAACATCGAAATCAGGGATCACTTCGTGACACTGCTACATAACGACGCGCACATCCAGAAAGTAGTGACCTTAAGGAAGGAGGCTCTCCACTCAGCAGGTGAAACTTTTCAGCCGTGTGTGTTTGCCACGAGGGACTGGAAGGTAGTTAAATCTGCATGGGTTGTCGTCGATGAAACGTTCTACAAATTTACTTCACTGATTGAGGCAATCGACGTAGCCCTTAAGATAATTTACGCTCTGCAAGCAGAGTTTCCCTTGAAAGCCAAGTCTGTTTGGAAGGTATTGTCATTAGCTTCCTACGACATTGGAGACAGGAAAAGGGTAACAGCAGGTATATCTCAACTCCTGACAGATTTGAGTGTTAGTAATAAGGAGCCAGCAGCTGGGCCGTCATCTTCAATCTGTGCCTCAGCTGTCATTACTCAAAGTCAGCAGTTCCTTTCTGTCACACTATCCCGCCCATCGTCATCGAACAACCAACTGTTTCCTTTCGATACAAAACCCCTTTCTTAAGCTTCCTCGGTGAATGTAATTGAATCTTTGTCAGAGGAATTTATATCGGACCGAGAGGCCCATCTCACTCAATTATAATGAGATAAGAGCAGATTATATAACAAGTTATAATAAGATAAGTTGTAATAAGATAAGTTATAATAAGATAAGTTATAATAAAATTTATAAAAGTACTTCTAAAAATGTTTGTTTGCTTTACGTGCAAAAAAAGTTACCGTGATTGCTTAAAGCTTATTAACCACATCCGAAAGGTTTGTCCCTCCGACAGAGGTTATTATTGTGGTCAGGCAAAATGTTTGCGGCAGTATAGCACCCTTCGCGGTCTCAGAATTCATTTACAGAAGGCTTATAAAGTGAATACCGAGACAAGTGATCCCGAAACCACTAGTTTTCCAGATTTAAGTGTCGATATTGTCGATAATGCTTTATATTTACCTTCCTCTTCACCTTCCTCTCCACAAGAAAATGTTCTGGCCTTTGATTTTCTTCAAACTCAAATATCCCTGTTCTTGGCCTCTCTTTATGGAAATGTGTTAATACCCAGGAATGTGGTTCAGCTAGTTGTAGACGAACTGCATGTTGTCGATTGATCTCGAGGAGGCAATTTTCATGAAGTTGAAAGAACTGTTGCCTCCGGACATTTACCACCAGGTGGCAAGCCTTGTTAAACCATCGGACCTTCTTATCTCCGATTCCTTGCAAAGTTTTGGGTCGGATTTTCGACGCCTCTGTTACTACCAACAAGTAGGGACTCTTGTCCAATCCACTGAAGTCACCATTGGCGAAAAGCTAGAGGGAAAGCGAACGATTTTCGGATTTTCAACAGTCCCTGTTAAGTGCACAATGCAGGTTGTAGAGTTAGGTACAGTGTTGCAAAATTTTTTCTCTTTACCCAACGTTCTGAAGGAGACGTTAGATTATCAGGTTCTAATGCAGACCAGTGGTAGATTAGGCATTAAGAATATTGTTCAAGGATCTGTTTGGACATCAATGAGAGAAACGTTAAAAAACGAGGTAGGTCTGCATTTTCTAATTGTTATATACTGGGACGATTTTGAAATTGGGAACCCATTAGGAGCCCAAGCCGGTGTTCATAAGCTGGGTGCAGTTTATACATCGTTGCCTTTTCTGTCTCTACACTTTGTAAGTAATTTTAAAAACATATTTCTTTTTGCTCTGTTTCATTCATCCGATAGGTTTAAATTTGGTAATGCTGTTATTTTTCGTAAAGTCATTGATTGCTTAAATGACCTTTCTAAAAATGGCATTATCGTTAAAACAGAGACGTACAATGGTGTAATAAAATTTCACTTGTGTGCTTTCGTTGGAGATAACTTGGCTCTATCCGGAGCTCTTGGTTTCACAGAATCGTTCTCTTCCAAATATCCTTGTAGGATATGTCGTATAGACAAGGACGGCCTTCAAAAATTAATGAGGGAAGATGTTAACTTGTTGAGAAACATGGACTCTTATGCATCTGATGTCGAAATATGTGATTTGTCTAAGACGGGTATAAAGGAGAAATGTTGTTGGTTAGAAGTCGAGGGGTTTAACATTTTCGAAAATGTGTCCACTGATATTTTGCATGATTGGTGTATGGGAGTTTGCCAATATGCTATGAATTTTATACTTTTCTCACTTATTAAAACCTACGAACTTCTACCTTTGCCTTTGCTGAGAACCAAGTTAAATGCATTTGATTACGGTTGTGATAGCATCTCAAAGCCATCTGCCACCATCTTCATTGAGGGTCAGCAAGTTAAATATAAGACGTCTGCTTCTCAAATGTTGACATTAGTGCGATATTTCGGATTAATTGTTGGCTTGTATGTGCCTGAGGATCACCCTGTATGGAATTTTTTCTTGTTGCTCAGGCGGATCACTGTCAGGTTGATAAATCGTAGGGTTTACTCTGACTCATGTGAAGCGTTGGCTGATGATATTGAAGAAATGAACCGGCAATATCTGAAGCTCTCCAACCACACATTGAAGCCTAAGTTCCATTTCATGATTCACTACCCCCGAATAATGAAAAAGTTTGGTCCTCTCGCGAACTTGTCGACATTCAGGTTTGAAGCGAGGCACAGATTGGCGAAGATGGCAGCGCATACTGTTGCTGGCAAGGTAAATATTTGCAAAACTATAGCATTAAAAAATTAATTGATGCTAAACGAGGTTTTTCTGAAGCAAAAGAAGTTTAACAGATTTGTATATGGTAAAAGAAAAACTGTCTCTAATGAGGAAATTTCAGCTCTTCGCGGTATATGGGATACTCTGCCTGCAGAAAACAATCTTATTGCTGTGTCTTGGGTAAAAATTGACGGGATCTATTTCAAACCTTCCTACAATGTAACTGTTGAATTATCAGAGGAAAATGACTTTTTACCGAAGTTTGGCGAAGTTGAAAATATTTATGTCATGGACAATCAAGTGTATTTCATTTGCTGCTTGTTCAAGACATTGACATTTAATGAGCATTACTATGCTTATGAAGTGTTAAGAACTGACGAAAAAAATGTTTTATCCTATGAGGATCTTGTTGCTCCTTTGCCTAATACATTAACAATATTACCGTCGCCACTGCAATTATATGTAACTTTAAGATATCCTTTGGATTAGACTTTGATACTATAAATGCTTGGAAGCGTTCTTCCTCTCTTTTTCTCTTTATTGAAAAGAAAGAGAAAAAGAATGCTTCGAAGCATTTGTAACATCAAAAAAACGGCAACCTTTGTGTAATAAATGTATTATTTATTTTGGATAAAAGATGCGTTTTAATTTTTGATCTCCTATTGTATGTAAATTTAAGATATCCTTTGTATTTGATTTTATATAATAAAATGTATCAATTTGTGTGATAAACGTATCATTAATAAATGGTTTGGATGAAAGATGCAAGTTTTAAATTTTGATTTCCTGCTACCCATAAAGGAGGAAAGGTGTTAGATCTTAAGAGCTTGTATATTATGTATTCTTTTTATTATATGTATTGTTGCTCTTGGATGTGGGTGGATATTCAATGTAACATTAAAAAAGGAATGGTTTTTGACTGAGATTCGAACTTGTATAATTTACATCTTCTGTTTCAGTTTCTCACTTTACTAAATCAATTTAGTAGCTCTGAAGCCTATTAATTGGAGCAAAAAAATTGTTCTAATCTGGAATTACTTAGACAATTTCTTTACACCAGTTGATAAGCTTCAGAACTATTAAGATGGTTTAGTAAAGTGAGAAACTGAGACAGAAGATGTAAATTATACAAGTTCGAATCTCAATCAAGAATTATTCCTCTTTTTGGGTTACATTGGAAACAACCCACGGTTACAGACTACCTACATTTGATTAAGTATAGGATTGATTTTTAGTTAAGGAAACCGAAAAATGGAAAGAATAAACTAGAATTACAGTTATTTGTAACTCAAATCTCTGCTAACTGTACTCGACATCTTTACCTAAATATTTTTAAAATCAGTTGAGCCGTAACTCAAATTTTTGCTTACATTACCTGATTCTTTAGTTAGGTATTTCAGATAGTAGGTAAGTTACAACTCAAATTTCTTATAAGACTAGTCGGTGTCTTCATTCACGTATTCCTCAAATAAGGTTACTGGATGCTCATCGTCGTTGTCTAACTGAGACGTGCAATTACTGCAACAGTAATTCGATGATATAACTGTGTTTGGAGGACTCGAGATGTCTTCTCATAACCAAAAATCACACTTGCTTAAGTCAATTTTTAGCTTTTAACTGATATTATTCCTCTGACGTCATCATTTTGATGACGTATTTCTAGTACAAATACGAGGTTACGTAAAATTAGAGTTACGAGCAATCCCTATCATTTGATTACTAGTCTTTGCCCCCAAAATGGGTTGCTTAACTGTATATTTTTCTCCCAGAGTATAGTCATACTTATTGAAAGTAATTATACGCACTTCTAATTTGTAAATGCCATCGGTTATTGAGCCGTATCCAATAACTTTGTTTAACAAGTTATTGTGCATTTCATAAAAATTGGTTTTTACAAAGGTTTTTAATTCTACAAATAAAATATATTTAATATATATATTTACTTGTATGTATATATTATTTATATACATATTATGTAAAGTGGATCACATAAAAATTGCAACACTTAAATTTTGGATAAGTTTTAAAACGCGCAAATATTTTGAGACTACAAACCATTGCCAATACAAATCGTCCATCTAAAAATTAAGTGTTGCAACTTTTATACGATCAATTGTATATCATATATATGTATATATATTATATATATATATGTATATACATATATATGATACAAACATATAACATATATACATATACACATACATATATATCTATATAAAACGTCACACAATAAAAATACACAATTGGAAAACAATACACACACTTGAAATGAAAAATAAAATATGTAATAGCCAAGTAATATTACGGCCGATATTCCGAGCAATATTAGGATTTTAATAAAATACTATATATAAAATTTAAATTTTAATCATCAAGCTAACATTTCGACCTTACTTGGTCTTTCTAAGGGCATAACATTCAATGGTATTACATTCAAATTTACACAATAAAAGTATAAAAATAATAATAACTGTTGGAGTTCATATTAGAAACATTGAAAGATATAGTCATCGTCGGTGAACAAATACGACACACAGTAGAAACAAGGTCAAAGTAAAATTCGAATTAAACGTTGTCACGGGGCACATGATTACAATAAAATTGTTACCGATTACAATAAATAGCAATCAGAGTCGCAGCTGACGGAGATTCTAATTTGGTGCAATTTTTGTATATTATAAACAGCAGTCCTCTGTAGAATGCAATTGTATCCTGGTATCAGCCATGCTCAACGTCGGAAATTATCGATGTATGTCCAATATTAAGTGAAAGTAGGGACCGATGTTGTTTCAAGAACGTGTTCATGCGACTGTCCTTAGTGGCAACTGTATGTCAGGACGGAAATATTTAAATAATCACACTATATGTATTTTTATTAATATTAAAATTAAAAGATGAAGGATGGACTTACATAAGTGGTCGCGTTAACAAGTCTTGTGCAGTGAAGAGCATAGCTAAAATTCTATGTTTATCAGAGCGAGGACGTACTGTTACTGAATGCAAAGTGTACATCAGATGGCTGATTCCGCAGAGTCAATGTTTATACTTAAAGCTAGATAGCTCACTTAAGGTGTCAAAATAGACCTCGACTAGTGATTCAGAATCCTTATTCAAATTAATCCCATTGGTTTGTTCTTTGATATGAACCATCTCGGAAATGATTCTTTTTTAATAATTGCATTCGTGGTCTAAAATTTGTGTTTCGTCCCAATTAAACGAATGCTTAAGTGAAGTGATATGTACCGAGACTACTGAATGTTTAGACGGGTCTAGAGTAACATTATATTTATGTTCCTTCAGTGTAGTATTTAGCTGTCGTTTGGTCTGACCTACGTAGGATGCATCACAATTATTGCAGCAAATTTTATATATTATGTTGTTGTTATTAAAATGAGAATTCTTATCTTTTTGGACCCTGACTATATTGTTAAGCTTGTTAATGATCCTGTAACCTATGGATAGCTACGATTTATCCACTGCCGCCGCGATGATTTCAGAGGCAGATACGGGAGGGCGATAAATCTCTTTTTTTCAGAGTCTTCGGTATTGTTGTCGCTATCATTCTCGCTCGTGGATTGTATTTTGTTAAAATGGAGCTTTTTAATTCTCGAATTAATGTGTCTAAATATCAAGTCCATAGGGTATCCGTTATCTAGCGAAATGTCAACAATAAATGATAGATTTTAATTGAAAAACCGAGGGTGAAACAACAATATGGCTCTGTCCACGAAACTATAAATAGTTCCTAACTTTTTTTGCATAGAATGGCTTGAAAAGAAAGATAAGCATCTACCTGAAAAAGTTCTTTTATGGAACCAATCTGTAATAATTCTTTTGTCGCTGACAATTAATTTAAGATCCAGAAAACTGAGAGATCTGTTTTCTTCATATTCAATCGTAAACTTTAGTCTCTCGTGGCATTTATTATTTAGGATATATAGAGAGTGAGAGCGCTTAACGCTTGGGTTATGTAGTGTGCGCTTAACGCTCAGGTAATAAAGTGTGCACTTAACGCTCGCTATCCTTATTTTCTAATCGCTAAGAATAAATTGGTTAATGTTAAATTGATTTAATTCAACATCTTTTATTCCAACATTCCTTACAACTGTACTTCGACATTAAAAGTTTTTAGAACTTTGTTAATAACGAAAATTTCTTTGTCCTTGTCTATCTCGTCTTTCTCTGTCCTGTCTTCTGAATCGCTCGAATCTTTCCCTTCTCTCTTTCTCCTGCCTGCCGCCACGTGGTTTTGGCTGCGTGGCAGTAGTCCTAAGATTCTCTTTCTCTTTCGGCCTTTCTTCCGTCTGCGTGGCTGCGTTCTTGAAATTTCTCCACGCCACTCCCACCTGTGTGCCCTCGGTGACTGAGCGGATGGGCGAGAGAGGCAGAGGAGAAATTAATGGAGGGATGACCCAGTTGTACGGTGGCGTTGATCTTGCAGAGCTTGACTGGGAGGTGTCCAAGCCTCTGGCGTGAATTTTTAGATGTAGAGGTTCCTAAATGGAAATGGGGATTCTTTTTGAGAATTGAGCGACTGGCGCCGAGAATCGGAGAGTAACAATTCTGGCGTCTTGCGCCTGTAAGCGACTGTGCGCTGGACAAAAGATTACCTCCAGGAGGCGTTCCAGCGCCTGTGGCCTTGGGATTCGCGTCTAGACAGGGGAGAGAGCGACAAACGCCGGGATCCTGGTGAACCTTGCTGGGAGTCGGGAGCACAAATCCTGTCGAGCGTTCGACGCTGTGTGGTGAACGTTTGGCAATGATTGCCGGTCGGATCGTGGGGCGCTTGGCGCCGGAAGGCGGCTGTGCGCCGACAGCTGGGATGGTCGCCAGTCGTATCTTTGGGCACTTGGCGCCAAAAGGCGGATGAGCGCCGGCAGCTGGTGGATCAATTAAGATTACCTTCCTCTGGCTTGCGTACCGCTGAAGAGGAAGCGGGCGAGTCCTGCGGCGAAGCGTCGATTGCGCTACTACCTCTTCTTCGGCGAGCCGAGAAGGGCGTGGTGGTTGTCCCGAGCTCTTCGTGTTAAGGCCGGCTGGACCGTCGCGGTCAACTGCTGTCAAATGACTCGTTTTTTGCTGAGATTGTCCCGTCTTTTATACTGCCAAAAAGCGGTAACAACTCCTGGTTGCTAGGAAACTTCATCCCTTGAAACTCGCCTCCTGTCATCGTGTTGAATTTTGCGCTAGTTACTGACTTGAATTCTTCCGCGCTTGACAATTTGAAATTGTCTCGTGCGCATGGTAAATATTAACCTGTCAGTCTCTGACAGTTTTCGCGGAAGTAAACACGTGCCGACGGAGAGGACGTTACCCTGGTGGCTGCGGAGCTGCCACATTACCCCCTTCGTTGATTAAGAGTCAGGCTTGAAAACGTACTGTTTTATGTGAAACTCTGCCGCTTCGAGTTCTGACTTCCGACGGGGCTGAAGCTCCGTTAAAACGCTGAAATGTTTCAGGAGGCCTCTCAGCTTGATCCTGCTCTGCCAGAATATAAGCTGGTTTTAAACGATCCACAGTTACATGAACAATCTTTCCGTTCATTCGTATCTTGTAGACTTTTTCACCTCGACTGAGAATTTCAAAAGGGCCATCAAAAGTAGGTTGCAGAGCCCGTGTCCGTGCATCGTGCCTGAGGAAAACATGAGTGGAATCCTTCAAACTTCTATGCTCAAACGTAGCGGGCGTCCCATGCCTTTGGACTGGTAGCGGCCGTAAATTGCTCATCGTCTGTCTCAGTTTTTGTAAGAACTCGCTAGTACAATTTGCTTCCGAATTTTCTTGAAGGAATTCTCCAGGAAGCCTAATCGTCTCTCCATAAACGAGTTGCCCAGGAGTTGCACGATGATCTTCCTTGTAAGCTGCTCGAATTCCCATCATGACAACAGGTAGCACCTCCGTCCATGCATCTGTTGCGTGGCATTTGATAGCCGTTTTTATCTGTCGATGTAAACGCTCTACCATGCCATTAGCTGCGAGGTAATAAGCCGTCGTATGAATATGCGTAGTGCCTCTTAGTCTGGTGAGTTGTCGAAACAAGTCGGCCACGATCTGTCTTCCTTGATCTGTAGTAACTCGTGTTGGAGTACCAAATCTCGCCATCCAATGCGTGAAAAGACTTTCAGCAATAGTTTTGCCGAGATATCAGCTACAGGTATGGCTTCAGGTCACCTAGTGAATCGATCAATTATCGTGAGATAGTATCTGTATCCTCTAGAAACTGGTAATGGACCAACCAGATTCATGTGGATGTGTTCGAATCGACATGAGGGGCTACAAAATTCTCCGATCGGTGATCGGTTATGTTTATGTATCTTTGTTCTTTGGCAAGCGATGCAGGCTCTTGCCCATTCATGACAATCTGCCTTAACTCGGGGCCAGATATAACGCTGTGCGACTAGCTTTGCCGTTGCTCTGGTTCCTGGATGTGACAGGCTGTGAAGTGATCGAAACACTTGCTTTCCAAAATCCTTTGTCACAAAGGGATGAGCAAAAGGCGTTGTGGTGTCGCAGAATAGCGTAGAGCTGGTTCCTGGTATTGGAAATTTTTCTAGCTTGAGTGAAGAGTTCCCTTTCAGGAGTTCCTGTACCTCGGTATCCTCTTCTTGAGCTTTCGCTAAATCTTCAAGATTGATTGCAGTTTGAATCTCTTCAATCCTCGATAAGGCATCCGCGACAACATTCTATTTTCCTGAGTTATGCTGAATATCGGTAGTAAATTGCCCGATATATTGGAGATACCGTGCTTGTCTCGGAGAGCTATGATCCGCAGTTTGCTTAAAGGCGTAAATAATTGGTTTATGATCAGTGTAAATCGTGAATATTCTTCCCTCGAGTAAAAGCCGAGAAGGCTCAAGAAGGCCAACGGTTGCTAGTCTTCTCCATCTCGTTGCTGGATAACTGCACCGATGGCTGAATCAGACGCATCCGCCGTGAGTGCAATTTCTGCCTCTGGTTTTGAATGTGCTAGCAAAGTCGCCCTTGAAAGATTCTCTTTGCATTTTTCAAATGCTTTTTCCAGCTCTGCATTTCAGGTGATTGGCTCCTTCTTTTTTGTTTTGGGACCGCCAAGCAGACTATTCAATAAAGCCTGATTCTTAGCGGCTTCCGGGATGAATCTTCTGTAGAAGTTAAGAGTCCCTAGGAACCGACGGAGTTGCTGTACATTCTCGGGCTTATGCCCGATTTCTTCACCTTTAGATCAATTCTAGATAACTTTATCCAACAGATATCTCCCAGAATCGGTTTTCTTCACCTCTGTAAAGTTGGTATCCGGCGGATAAAGTTATCCTCTACCCGAAGTAGCGGATATCTGGCAGATATTGATTTCTGGCAAATATTGTAACCTAAAAAGTTACAGGAGTACGTTATTGTTGCTGTTTTAAGAACGCTTGTGAAAAGACAAACATATAATAAAGGATTTGCTCGTGGATCTTATTTTTGAATCTGATAATGATATTGATGATGATGAATTTGTCGAAAGAAGACCTTATATAATAAGAAATAAACCGAACAATTTTCAAGTGTGGGATGACAAAGATTTTTTCGATCGATTTCGTTTGAAAAAGGATACAGTACTTGAATTGTTGCATACAATTGAAGACCGACTGATAATACTCCGGAACAAGTATGATTCTGTTCGAATAATATAAAGTTAATTTATGAGATAATGGTGTATTATTACTTAACGAGTAGTTGTTGATTGAAATTTTTTAATGTAATTCTAGGTCAGGTAATTTTAGTGGAGTAAGCATTAGTACTGCTTCCCGAGTCATCGCGAAAGTATCCATGGCCATAGCTTCGTTATCAGCAACAATGATCAATATGCCTCAATCTAATGTGGAAATTCGTACAACGCAACAGGCATTTTATGAAATGTACAAATTCCCAAAGGTAATTGGATGCATCGATGGAACCCATATTAGAATACAATCTCCCGGTGAGTTAAAACTATAAAATATAAATTATGAACTGTAACAAAAAAATATAAACTATGTAAACTGAAAATACTGTACTTACATTAACTTCACAAAATAATTTTGAATTCTTATTTACTCATTTTAAGCAATGACATTCATAACAAATGAGGTGAACACGCAGAAGAGTTTAGAAATCGAAAAGGATTCTTTTCTCTTAATACCCAAGTTGTTTGCGATCACAATATGAGAATTATAGACGTTTTGGCTAGGTGGCCGGGTTCTGTTCATGATGCTACAATTTTTCAACATAGTCGACTGCGCCGAAGATTAGAAGAAGGCGAGTTTTGTCCGGGAAATTACTTGGAGATAGTGGATATCCAATCAAGAAATATCTTCTCTTTTGCATCCAACTACTGCAGCAGAAAATTGTTACAACAGTGCTCACATATGAACGAGGAACATCGTTGAACAGGTATTTGGAGTTTGGAAGGGTCGATTTCCAGTTTTAAGTTTAGGTATGAGAGTTAAAATAAGGACTGTGCAAGACATCATCGTAGCTACAGCAGTTCTACACAACATAGCCAGAAATAAAAGCGAAGCAGAACCTCCTGCATATGTGGATTTGCCTGACGAGGAAATTGGAAATGGCAATTGGAATCAACTGGAAGTTCAAGTGGGAGACAATAAGGTCAAACAAGCACTCATCGATGAGTATTTTTCAAGGTAAATTTAATGATAAATTTAACAAAAGTATAAAATATTCATGTTTTAAACTAAAAATAACTTTTTTGTGTCTGATCTTTGTTATGTAATATCTTACAAAACTTCTTTATATATAATCTCTTCTTTATATATAATCTATTCTACGGAATATCACATAACTTCTTTGGCACTTGACAGAAATGTATCACTCTTATTTTCTGTAGATTACGCAACTAGAACCTGCCTAACGGTTATTCCAAGTGGTGCCATATGGTCCATTATTAATTACTGCAAATAAAGAGTATCATGTTAACAAATGTATTATACTACACGAATTGTATATTGTACGAATTATCATGGGAATATTATACTTACTAATCATCATCAATAACCTCGTCATTCTCGTCATTCTCGTTATTCTCGTCAATTTCGACATTCGTGTTGAATTTCTGTAGTGTTTGTCTTAATCTGCGCATCCAACTCTAAATTTTTGATTGTCAGTTTCGTGATTTTTGACTTATCCTCTATTTCTTGCACTAATAATTTTTTTTGTAACACCAAGAGTTCGTTTCTCAACTGCAAGTTCTGTTCCGTTTTGAGGATTTTCAGTAGACGGCTTGGTCCGTTTGTTTTTAAACATGAACTTAGCATCAGTTCCTAAAATGATTAATTATGGTTGTAAATTATTTCTTTTGATATTCTGTGATATTTTATACCTTTTCGTTTATTAATCTCGCGAACAGAATCCACAGCATCGATTTTCTTTTCCATGTGGGGTTTTTCGGTATTCGCCGATTTTTCTACAAAAACACATTACGTTTAATACTTTTCTTAATATTCCTTAAGAAATGGGTTCTTAAGGACTCTTTCTAACATCTTGTAAGATTGTTAGAGGCGAGAAATGACAGGCTGAGAATTCTTGAATGCTATTTTCAAGTAAAAAAATATTTGCATAAAATAACACTTAAAAATGTTCCGAGCACTATTCTCTTTCCTTGATAGTTAATAAACAGCCGTAAAATGAATGTAATACAAGCCTAGCCACGCGCATAAGCCTGCATTTGTATTACATTCATTTTATGGCTGTTTATTAACTTTGAAGGGAAAGGAATGCTCCGAGTATTTTTGAAGTATGCTGAAATGATGTGGTTATTTTATGCAAAAATTTTTTTATTTGAAAATTGCATGCAAGAATTTTCAACGTGTCATTTCTCGCCTCTGACGTTACGATCTCATAAGATGTTTGGAAGGGTCTAGGAGCCTTAATACTGAAATGATGCAAAATTAAAACAAAATCTTTACCTGAACTTATTAATGGCGCTTTGGGTACTCCCACATTTTCTTTGCCAACATTTTTTGTCCTTTTCAAAAACTGTAAAATATCTTTATAAAATGTTAAAATATAATTCGTATTGTGTTTTCCAGATCAATTTTAATACTTTCAATAACTAACCATCATTTTCGTCGTCTACAAACATAATATTTGCATCCGCGATATTAGGTTCTGGCTCTAAAAAAAATGTAATATTGTTACGAAAAAAATCTGGCCACTTACAATTAAACATTTAATAGCATTACAGATTATTAACCATCTTCTTCTGCATCCTGTTGTGTCGTCCACTGTGTTGAACCCCTTTGACCTGGCTCTGAAAGAAAATGAGATACTAATAACGTGATATGTTATATGATAATGTTTCTCTTACTTCATTTTTCTGCTATTATAGAGTGTGGTAATTACCTGCATACTGTGAGTCTTTATCAAATCTGGACTGGAGACCCACCATGATGTTTGGTGTCAATGATAATATTTTTTCCTCGCAGGGAGTCAAAGGCACTGGGCACTGACCACCACCAGTTTTCGTTTGTTCGCTTTTGAGCAACGAGCATTTTTTGCGGATATTTCTTTTTACTGCATCATATTTTGCACGAATTGTTTTTGTGGAGCAAGGAAAATTTCCCGAAGCAACATTAAATTTGTTGCAAATTTTTTCCCAAGCTTCGTTTTTATCTTTTCACGTTGTTGCATCGGTTTTTTTTATTTTCGACAATATGTTTATATTTTAATGTAATATCGATTAACAAATCTATTTCAGTCTTTGTAAAATTTGCTCTTCTTTTCTCCATTTAAGCCAGATAATTGTTTTCTTCAAGAGTATTAAGAAACCGGGCATTAATCGCAAAACACAATTAACCTCACTTCGCTCATTCGCTGACAGAACCATAGACATAGATATAATATATCTATGGACAGAACGGTATATTCGCGGACAATACGGTGTAATTTATAGTAACATTCTAGTACCTTTTGTGTCGAAAGTGTTGTGTATTGACCGGAAGTATAGCATTTGAAGAATAGCTATTCGTTAGATACGTAACCAGAGGTTTCAATGAAGAAAACGAATTTTTAGTTATCTAATGGATATCTTCATCTGGAAGATAGTTATTGGGAGGTGTGAAGAAATCGGGCATTAGTGAATTTTTTGATTGCCTCAATTCTTTCTAATAAAGGCTGAGTACCTTCTCCTGATTCTTCGTATCCAAGAAAAAACACTTTTTCCATTCCGAAGACGCATTTGGCTGGACTCAAAAGAACGCCGTACTCTTCTAATCTTTTAAATACTTTGCGCAAATGCTCTTTATGCTCTTCTTCATTGCGTGATGCAATAAGAATGTCGTCAATGTAGACGTAGCAGAAGTCGAAACTTCTCAAAATTTCATTCATGAAGCGTTGAAAAGTCTGAGCTGCATTTCTAAGACCGAAAGGCATGAACTCATATTCGAAGAGTCCAAAGGGAGTTGTTATGGCTGTTTTCTGAATGTCGTCAGGATGGACAGGAATCTGATTATAAGCCCGAACTAGGTCTAGCGTTGAGAAGATTTTCTTTCTGTGCAGATTTTGCGAGAAATCTTCGACGTGAGAAACCGGGTAACTATCTGGTATAGTTCTTTTATTGACCCCTCTGTAGTCTCTGCAGGGCCTCCATGCGCCTCCCTTTTTGGGAACCATATGCAGAGGTGAAGATCATGGACTTTTCGAGACTCGTATAATTCTTTCCTGAAGCAAAAAATTAAACTCGGCTTTTGCTGCCTTGAGCTTTTCTGGAGCCAGTCTCCGTGGACGACACGCTACCGGCGGTCCTGGTGTTGTTTGAATGTAATGTTCCGTTGTGTGCTTCGCTTTTCGCGCACCAGGAGTCGCCCTGGTGATACCCGGATATTCTGCAAAAATCCGATGGTATTTATTTTCAACGGAAAGTACTTTTATCGCCTCTATTGCTCCGGATCTTGGCATGGATTTGAGTGGTTCCATCTAGAAGAACTCCATTTTGTAAGTCTGGTAGCAGATGTTAATGAGCTAGAAAGTCTGCTCCTATGATTGGCTGTATGACGTTTGCAACTACGAATCGCCAAGGAAATGCACGTCGCAATCCGAACTCTGGCTGAAGAGTGACCCATCCGTAAGTCGTAATTGTTAAATCGTTTGCTGCAAACAATTCGTAATTTGTAGGCTTTTTAAACCCTGCTGTCATTGATCTTGGAAAAACGCTGACGTCTGATCCAGTATCAATGAGAAATCGCCTCTTGGTTACCTGGCAAGTTACGAAAAAGCGGCGGGGCTTTCGGGCGGGTTCACTGGCCGCCATCAGTGACTGCCCTGGACTTTTTCCGTTTTGTAGGCGCACGGTTGTGTACACTTTTTGGCCTTCTCTCCAAATCGATTATGATAGAAACAATTTTTTTCATCGTAGTTTCTTTTTCTCGATTGGCTCTTGCCTCGACTTTGACTTCGGTCTTTTTTTTCATTAAATCTTTTTTTCGATCTATCTCTGGAGAGATGTGCCGTGAGAGATTCAACCTGCTTGGTTAAGGCTTGTATTTGCTCTTCTACAGATTTCTCTTGTCCAATTGTAGTCGTGGCAGCTATCACGGCTTTGCTAGACATCTCATGGATGCGATCTGCCTGCTCTGCCACGTCATTTAATGGGTCATCAATCCGTGTCGAGAGCACCATTTGCATTTGGGTCGGAAGTCTCCCAAGCCAGAATGTTCGTAGAAGTGAGTCTGGAACGTTGCTTCCAGCAAGAGTTATTAGATGTGGCGAAGAAATTGCGACGGCTTTCTGTCCCCGATTTCTTCGAGTTCTAAGAGTTGGCGAGTCCGTTGTTCCTGCGAAACGGTTAGCCTTTGGATGAGCTCCTTCTTAACGGTTTCATACTTGTCAACCTGCGGAGGTTGGGTAATTATATCCTTGATCTCTTTTATTTGACGAGAATCTAGCTGAGCTATTGTGCAAGAATATTTTGTTGAATCTGTGATAATTCCGCTAAGGATGAATTGCCCTTCTAACTGAGGGTGCGTTCGTCTTGCTCGCTTTCACACTGAAAGCGCTCACAAGCGTCGCTATCAGCGTTCGACTTGGCACTTTCACGCGCTTTCGTAAAGCAATGACGTCATAATTTCTAAGCGAAAACGTCATCATTTCTCGCTTACAATTGCTTTCTCAAAAGAAGTAGTGCAACGAAAGCGTAAGCGCTTTTAGTTAAGACGAACGCGAAGTTACTCGCCAACACAGTATTACTAGAAATATAAGTGAAGCAATTTATAAACTTCAACATGTCGAGTATATTTATAATAACTGATCCAGAGGATGGGAAAGATTATGATATTGAACTATCGCCAGACGAATTAAAACGTATGAAAGAAGGTAATAACCTCTTGATATATCTACTATAACCTCAAAATTGTACTTGACGTTTTTATTATTAAAATATTTGCAATAACTGATACTGGATACAAATGGTTTTTCAATTGTAATGAATATTATTCTTTCTCTTATATTACTTGTATATTAAACCTTTATTTTTAACATAATGCATAATTTTTCTACTTTTGTACTAAGAAGTTTCTTTCTTAATTATTCATAGTTTAGTTAAGACTAGGACTGTTAAAAATACGATTGTCTGAATGCCAAGCCAATACTGACATATTTATGTTTAAAAATTCTATTTTGCAATTATTTATATATTGTAATTATACTAAATTATGAAAAAGATTATATTTTTTTGTACATATACATAATAGTATAAAGTATTTTTACTGTGTTTTCAGATGAGATTTTTGCAAATAAAAAGCTCGAGGAAGCAAAACATGCTGCAGCTATAGAAAATGATAAAGAGAATTCGTTAGTGGCGAGTTTTCAGTCAAATGAGTCTTGCTCAGATAATGTGATATATAAATGGTCTCATGAAGCCATATTGTTACTCATCGAAGAATACCGCATCAGAAAAGATGATTTTAATTCCGGTAAAATATCACAAAAAAAAGTTTGGGATGCAATTAGCAAAAAACTAATTGAGAAAGGTCACATTGTTACTGGACCACAGTGCATGTCCAAATTTGCGGGTCTAAAAAGAACATATAAAGCGACATAGATCACAATACAAAATCTGGGAATAACACAAGATCGTAGGTATACTACGAACTCATGGACGACCTATTAGGGTATAAACCTTTCATGCAGCCTGCAGCAACTGTGAGTTCAACTGGTTTAGCTGTTGCGTCGTCATCTAAACGAACTCGATCGCTATCAGGATCTTCGGATTCAAGTAATCAAGAATCTATAAACATTACACCTAAAACTAAACGGTCAAGTAAACAAGCAGTAAATACAAATATTTTATTGGAGATACAAAAGTCTAGACAAATGTCGGAAGAGAATCGAGAAAAACGTCACCAGGATAAGATAAAACAACGTGGTGAAGCAATAGAAATCATAAGGCAGATTGCATCCAGTTTAACCAGTTCACAGGTAGACCCAAAATTACCCCCCCCCCCCCCAAAAGGACCCGTAATCAACACCAAAAAAAAGGATCCAAAATCAACGTTTTGTACCAAACTCACTGATGGTAAGAGCGAATAATTCGCTCATATCTGACAATGAGTCATTACTAGTGAACTGGTTAATAAAATAATTACACTATTTTTATTGATATACGCAAGTACCTGTACATGTACTTCTACCAAAGAATATTATTTTAGTTAAAAACAAAGCAAGATTTATTTAGTTATAAACACTGTTTTCTTAAGATGTTAAATAAAATAATATTAATATTTTTTTATTTTGATGTAAGCATACATGTGCAATACAACTAAAGTTAGTTAAAAACAAAGCACAAGATTTATTTAGTTAAAAACACTGTTTCTTTTATTATGTTAAACAAAGTGATATCAATATTTTTTTTCAATTTTGATGTAAGCATACATGTGCGATAAAACTAGAGTTAGTTAAAAACAAGCAAGATTTATTTAGTTAAAAACACTGTTTTTTTAAGATGTTTAAACAATTTTTTTTTCAATGTTGGATGTAAGCATACATGTGTAATAAAACTAGAAATAAAACTGTAAATAATGTATTGTTTATTTCCATTAATTTCTTTTTACATACAATAGTACAACCGCAATTCATGCATCTCGCATTTGTAATTGTTCGCAAATGTAATCTCTCTTTATTAATCCACGTCGATTTGCAGTTGCAAGCTCTGCGCGCGTAACATTATTGACATATGCTACTTCAGGTTCAGGCACATTGTTAGGATCGATATTTTTAAATTCGTCACCTCTTAACAAACATATATCATGTAATATACAACAAGCCAATATCATATTAGGAATAATGTCAACACGTTTCATGTCAAGTACTGTTAGAAGACTTCGAAACCTTCCTTTTAGTAATTCGAAAGTTCTCTCGATTGCCATTCGGGCTGACGAATGACAAAAATAAAAATTTCTCTGTCTAGCAGATAAATGCCCATTATCACGATAAAGTACAAGAAGATGCTCATGAATTGTATACTCTGCATCACCTATCAAATGACAATTATCTGGAAATTTGATACGATCATTGAGATAATTATAAACCTCTGAAAGACGGAAAACTCGTTGATCATATACAGAACCAACGTTTTCAACGCAACAATGAATGAACCGACATTGGTGGTCACATATAGCCTGCAACGTAAAACAAAAATTAAATTTGATTAAAATTATAGAAAGATACCAACAAAATATCTAATATAAATGTAATAAAATCTGCATTTATAAGAAAAACGAAATTAATTTACATTAACACGTCTATTTATTAAAATAATCGAAAGTAAAATACCTGCAACTGGATTGAATGATGTCCCTTTCTATTTACGTAACATTCTGGATTTTCATGTGGTGCAAGGATATTGATATGAGTACCATCAATTGATCCAATAACTTTGGGGAAACCGCTAATGGCAAAAAAACATTGTGTATTTCCATTGATCTCTTTTCGGCCGTTATAAAATTTGGCGCCAATTCAACTAAATCTTTGACAACTCTTCTGACAGATTTTAATGCCGTTGCTTTTTCTACGTTAAACTTTTCACAAATTGATCTGAAAATATAATTAAAACATATTATCTGCAAAATTTATTTTCAAATTACCTCTCTCTGTATTCTAAAATAAATATACTTACCTATATGAATCTGGAGTTGCCATCTTCCAAATGGCAATCAAGAGCTGCTTTTAAGGTGATGTTATAAAGTAATCAGGTTTCTCTCTTATTAATTTCAAACTGATTAGAGTTAATATAAAATCAAATGTTCCACAAAACGTCCTAAATGAAAAAAAATTATGTATTTACATTGTAGCTATTGTTGTGAGCGCACAATGCTATAATTATTAATTATATAACCTATAAGTAATCCGACCCTAGCAACTGAATTCGAATATGAAATCCGCCGAAAAACCTGACGATTGCATCGGACGACGATAATCCGATGCAAACCGACACCGGAACCCAGAGCGTCCGACTCCAGATTTACCAAAAGCGCTGATGCGAAGGTCAGCGCAGAGCGCTGACAACGAGAAGTCAACGCTAACTCGGGAGCCCCCGAGTTAGCAACAGAACGTCGTTCCGACATTATAAATACTGCCGAATCGGAAGATCGAGCGGGCAGTCTGTCATCAGAATTCGTAACAAACGTGCGGTCACCTTTAGTTATTATTAAACTTAGAATAATCTCGGGAATTTTATGAAGAAATCAAGACCGTTATCAATTGTCAAGTATTTTAATTAAAGATATTTGAGAGGAAATATCTAAGTAACATTCACTCGAACACTCCGTGGTGTGCACCACCTCCAACCCGGAATTCCCGAATCCTGTGCCGGCCCTGAGCATCAACTCCCGGTTACGGCACAACACTATATCAATTCAATATATGTATATGTTACAGTTAAAACCCGAAATCCGTCAAAACCCGAATTTACTAGGATATTCTAGTTTTAACTAAGCCCTCTCGGTAATTCGCGTTTTAACTGAAAAAAATTAGTTAAAACTAGAATTGGCTGAGTGCTTTAGTACATTCGCGTTCTAACTGAAATAATCCAGTTAAAACTAGAATTGACCGACTGCTTTAGTAAATTCGCGATCTGACGTGTTTCTCTTACAGTCAAAATGCGATTCGTGTCGTGGCACGTTCAAAAACGCTCACAACGCGTTCTGGTAATATGAAAATGCCACAACGCGTTGTGGACGCTTATTGATGCAGCCATGACATGATTGACTTTCGATGATAAATATGTCGCAGCCACATGGTGTACACACACACAAACACGCGGGGGGGGGGGTGCAAGGGGGGGCCTTTAGCATGTACTTTGTAAGTTGTAAAGCGAGGTCCACCCTGCCTACCGGCGGAGGGGGTGCGGAAGGCCCCCCTTGCACCCCCACGCGCGTGTGTGTGTGTGTGTGTGTGTGTGTGTGTGTGTATGTGTGTACACCATGTGGCTGCAACATATTCATCATCGAGTCAATCGTGTCATGGCTGCATCAATAAGCGTCCACAACGCGTTGTGGCATTTTCATATTGCCAGAACGCGTTGTGAGCGTTTTTGAAAGTGCCACGACACGAATTTCGCGTTGTGGCTGAATCTGAGAAGCCAGAACGCGTTGTGGTCGGTTTTTTCGCTCAGTGAGCGTTTTTGATCTTTGAGCGTAACATATACATATATAGCCTTGCATATTTGTGGGATTTCGCGTTTTGACTGTAAGAGAAACACGTCAGAACGCGAATTTACTAAAGCAGTCGGTCAATTCTAGTTTTAACTAAATTATTTCAGTTAGAACGCGAATGTACTAAAGCACTCAGCCAATTCTAGTTTTAACTAAATTTTTTTAGTTAGAACGCGAATTACCGTGAGGGCTTAGTTAAAACTAGAATTTCCTAGTAAATTCGGGTTTTGACGGATTTTGGGTTTTAACTGTAACATATATATATATATATATATATATATATATATATATATATATATATATATTGTCACGACTTTTTGCGCGCGGGCGCAAGCCGGATCAAAAGGGGACGGAAGAGAGTAAGGTGTCGGGCCTCTCGAATGGGTCCCTCGCACGAAATTTTTGACTCGCAATACAAACTATTGGGCGCCAGACGCGGCAGATCGCGTCCACTAAATACAGCGATTCTCTACTTATTTGTCGCGACCACTCGAATGCTTCTACTCACAAAATTCGCCAAAACGCCATTAATGACTCGCAAAAGCTCAAACTTAATTATTCGTGCGAAGGCCGACCAGCTCGACCTAACGGTAGAGGGGCAGGGCAAGGCGGGGCAGCGCAAGAGGACGGCGGGATGACGGCTAAATAATTCGCCACAAAGTATAATATAATAAAATAATTGATCGTTTATTGCTAGTATATGATAATGTAAATAGTGAAAACAGTTATTCAATAATAGTAGCTTTAATAATAATGTTTAAATTGATCCGTGGAATAGTAACAAAGCTGAGTGAGGCAATCGCCCCCGCCTATCGAACTGTAATCAAGTTTGTTTACAGAAAAACTAAAGAAGGAAAAGCGGAATAATAAGGCGAAATAATAACCGACGCAAGTATAAAGTGAAACAAGCTCAAAACGCGAATAATGCGCGACAACGAGTAGAGCAAAATCAAGCAAATAACTGACAAAATCTAACGTAATCAGCCATCAAATTATAATAACTTTTGGGATCATTACAAAACAAATAACAACGCTAAGAAATGAGATCCCGATTGACATTCGCGACACCTCTTTATATTCAACACGTACTCTATGGACCAGACAGATAATAAAGCAAAGGATCGGCGATCAAGTTTAATTTCTACGTGCGCCAACGAAGCACGACAACTTATTTGCGCGAAATCGGAACTCGCTAACGAAACAGATAATAACGCGGGAATCGCAATTAATCGCTATCAATCCGACTCGGAGACTCAGCTCCGCTCTATTCTGTTCTGTCGTCAGTGGTTTTTACGCCGCTCAGGCGCGAACTCGTCGCACGCGCGACGCAATTAACGAGCGCAATAGAGCACGCAAATCAGAAGACATTCCACGACTTAATGTAACGCAGGAAACATAATTGCCCAATAACGCGAATAATAGTCGGAAATAACACACAGAATGAGCCAACGGCAGCGCAAATAAGCGCCAAGTAATATTCCGACATAAACAACCACGCTAAATAATATTCGGACGCGAATCTAATACACCAGAATATAGGACGCGAATAATGGCGCAAAACAAATACGCGGCAGCGAGGAACGCAAGATACTAGCAAAACGATACAAATAGTAACGCGGAAGAATATTGCAAATAATAACGCGAAGGAAGATCGCAAATAATAACGCGAAAGAAAATCGCGAAATACGATCGCAAACAATAACGCCAAATAATTACAACTAATAACGCGAAATCCTATTACAAATAATAACGCCGAATAATATCGCAAATCGTAACGCAAACTAATACTTAAAACTAAAGCAACGCAACAATAATACGCGGCGACAAACACGCAAAAACGCGCGGAATTCGGGCTTGACGTGACTCACACGCCGGGGCGCGGCGGCGGAGACGCAAGCGCAAACGCGGACGCGACTCGGGACGGCACTATAATCAAGAACGCAAAAAGGGTCGAACTCTAAACGGGACGCGAGCAGATACGTATTTACGCCACATTCAACGCGAACTCAAAGTCGGTCGTTAGAACGCCAGACTTCACACGGTACGCGAGCAGATACGCGGTAACGCCACATTCAACACGAATCCGAGGACGTACGCCACACACGAACTCTAATACGCGGCCACTCCCGTATGCCGTCCGCGCGAACGCGATATCTCGCTCTTCGGCCCCGCCGAAGGCCGTCGCACAATCCCGCGGTCACGATCTCCAGGAGGCCGTACGCGATGACGAATCCGCGATATCCCGACAACGCACGCAACTCTAACACGAAAGGAAGCTCGCGCGATCGCCAAGGGAGCCCCCCCGCGCTCGATGCCGATCGCTCTCACGAAATAAACTTTTGCTACGCCGTGCACGGCGAGCGAGCACCAAAATCACTAAATTCACCAATGCGAGTCGGCAACGCAACGCGAACGCGACCCGACGGCTTCCCCGTGGCTGTACACTGAATATAATCCGGGCAACCTCACCGGCACTCGCCTCGGCTCCTTCGACCTTGGATCTTCCACGGGACGCTTGGCACCGGGCTGGTCTGTCCGCTTCACATTACGCCACTCGCAACCAAGAATACGCGGGAGCACGCACGTCTTATCCCGACGAGAGGGCGAGCCGAAAGAGATCGTTTCCGCGACCGCTCGATGGCGGATCGACGTCGCGCCCCACCTTGGGGTTGCGTACGTCTTTCGGCGCGATAACGCGGGGCAATGGGGATGAGGACTTAAAATTACGTCGCGGTACTTCGCGCAACGCCGTATCGGAAAACCCTTGGCCGGTCACCCTGCGGCTCTGCGAGGATTTCTCGGCAGCTTAAGGGCAGCTATCACCTTGTGACCACTAAAAGTAGGGTCATTTTTCTAAATTTATTATAAAAAAATGAAAATATTTATTAATATTCGGGTTTGTACATATAAAAGTATAAGTCTTGAAATATTGAGGTTATCTGATCTGAGGGGGGGGGGGGGAAGATCCTCTATCGAAGCCCTACCAGTGCGGCACGCAGACAAGGTCCATTGTGCCTCCCACCATAATCACCTCTACTCTCCTCCGAGCCCAGTTTTCCCCGTTGGGAGGCTGTCCCCCCCGCGGGGGGGTTTCCCGAACAGGTCCTCTACCGAAACCCTACCACGGAGCCCTTCCCCCGTTGAGAGATCGTCCCCCCGCGGGGGGGTTTCCCGAAAAGGTCCTCTATCGAAGCCCTACCACGGAGCTCTTCCCCCGCTGAAAGTCCGTTTCTCCCGTGTGGGTGGGGGGGGGGGGGGCACCCGAAAGGTCCTCTATCGAAGCCCCATGGAGCCCTTCCCCCGCTGAGAGTCCACTTCTCCCGCATGGGGGGGGGGGGGCGCAGCTTCGGAATATACCATTACGGAAAAATTCCATGTAAGTTGTGACGTTGAGGCATCGCCGCGCGTGGCAGCGTCCCCGCCGCCGCCACAAGGCGCGGGGTTCGCGCCCGACGACGGACCGGGAGCGTGCGGGGCGTCGGAGTCTCCAAGGGGCGCTAGCGCGATTATTGAGACTAATTATTGATTCGCGTTTATTTCTTTATTTTTATTGTGAACGGCGTCCCACCGATACCGGGGAGAACGCCGCGCCGGAAACCGGCTATTGGCAGAGGATTGCGGCCCACCCAGTGGAGATTCGGAGGAGCGGAAGGGCGAAGCAAGGCACCCCTACGATGTACGGCGTTGCGCCGCGAGGATCGAACGATCACGCGCGAAGTCGATGATAGCCGGACGACGCGCAGAGCGGTTGCGCAACCCCTGCGTGGGGGTGAGGCATCGACTCACGATCGAGCGCGGCGCCGCGCTGTCTCTTCTGCGCCGTCCGCCGAATCGAAAAGTCGCCGGAAAGTTTCGCTGTCGTCGCGATTTTGGCCAAGCGTTGTCGTAAGTGTGTGCCCGTGGAGGACCCCGGCCTGCGAGAGCTGCCGTCGACCCGGGGAAGAGAAAGCCGAGCTGGCGAGGACGAGGCCCGAGGAGCAGCACACCGGTGAGGTCGCCCGTAATTAAATTGTAAAGTCACGAACGGACCGCGAAGGGTCGCGCTCCCGCTCTGCTGTCGACGTGCCATAATTTCGCGTTCGTTAGCCGTGGCAAGAGACCCGGCGTAAATTTCGTCTTGGTTGGCAGTCGACATCAAGCGCGAGGGACCCCGAGAGCGGCCGTCGCGGCTGGTATCGAAGCGAGCCCCGGAGATTCGCGGTCGACGGCGTCGAGGAGCCCCGGATACCGGGTACGCGAAACGCGAGTGACCACGCGGCGCGAAGAACGTGTTCCGCGAGTGCCGCCATAATCCGCTTACGCGCGATCGAAGATTCTCGCGGTTTCGGCATATTTTTCGGCATATTTCGAATCGTACGTCGCGAGCGGGGTAAAGTGCGAGCGGAGTGTGATCTACGTCGCGTGGTGACCGCAACGTCCAGTTTTTCTTTCGGACGACAGAATCCTTTCGCGGGTGCGGAAAATATCTTGCGTGCGCCCAGCGGGGCGCGGGACGCCGCATACCTTTTTGTACTCGGTGTCGTATTACGTTTCGCGAGCGGCGTAGAGCCGCGCCGCCGTTATCGATTATATTCGCGAGCGGCATAATTATCGTATGATTTTCTGTATTGATCGCGATGATTCTTGCGTATGGTGTTATTCCTCGCGAGTCGCATTATTCTGTAAGAGTTTCGTACGTACCGTTTCCGCGCAATTTCGCCGCCTCGCGCGGTATACTAGCTGTCGTTTTATATTTTTGGCGAGCGGAGTTATATTAATTCATCGCGTGTATGTGCGGCCTGCGATCGTCGCGGCAGTATTTTGTTGATTCCATTTTGTACGTGCTGTCGTTTTATATTACTCGCTGTCGTCACCGTTGTTCCGACGCGCTTCTAAGTCACTTCGCAACTTCCGAGAGTTATCGTAATAATATTTCTCCGTCGACCGAGAAAATGAATACTGTTCTTCACACCGTCTTTGTCAACTGACGGGATAAACTTTGTACGATTAACCGGCTGCGATCGGAATAAAGGTATTTATTATTACTTAAATTAACGACTTTCGCGCGACTTATTCACCCGTCCCCCGCATTCCTGAGCGCTGCCCGGCATCTACCCTGCCCCTCCACCGTTAGGTTGAGCTAGCTAGCCCCTCGTGCCGAAGGTATCCCCGATCTTATCGATTTTCGCGAGTTTCGGCTATTGTTTCGCGATTCGGTGACGCGTCGTCGTACGTGTCTGGCGCCCAACAAGAATTTTCGCGACCGATCGATCGCCTTCCGGGTACGAGGAACCCCGGCCTAACATCCCGCTCTCCCTTTTGATCCGCTATCTTAGAAAATAGCGTGACAAAGTATAAGTCTTATTGTACATAAAAAAATTTTAGATTTAAAAAATTAAAATTGGCAGCGTGGCAGCTCTCACAAAATAATCCTTTTTATTTTTTTAACCTCCCTTACCGTACCGCTACAAGTCGCAATTTTGCACCTAGAACAAAAAACCAAAAATTTTCTGAAAATATGGCTTAAAATCTAGTGAACATCGTAGGATTTTTCCGAAAAATTGATTTAAAAAGAAATGGCGTCGATTTGAATTTCTTCTTTGAAAAAAATCGCTTGAAAATCGGCCATAGAATCGGTAAATTTTAATTTATCGGAAAAAATCCTACGATGCTCACTAGATTTTGGGCCATATTTTCAGAAAATATTTGGTTTTTTTGTTCTAGGTGCAAAATTGCGACCTGTAGCGGTACGGTAAGAAAAAAAGGATTGTTTTGCGAGAGCTGCTACGCCGCCAATTTTTTTTTATAAATTAAAAAAATTTTTTTTATGTACATTAAGACTTGTACTTTCATATGTACAAATCCGAATATTAATAAATCTTTTCATTTTTTTATAATAAATTCAGAAAAATAAATTTTACTTTTAGTGGTCACAAGGTGATATTACCCCTTAACTGACCGCTCGGGGTTAGGTGCTCCGGTCAGCTGATCGGCATCTCCGCCGCGGGGACGTTCCTCCCCGTGACTTTCGGGCCGGTGTCGTGGCCGTATTGTTGTCGCCGCCGTAAGACAACGTAGTAATTGTGGCGGGTCGTCCCCCCCCCCCCCCCGCGTACGGAGTGCCTTCGGGACGCTCCTTTCTCGCGTTCCAGGATCACGCTGCCAAAGTTTTACTCTGCGCTCCCCTCTGTGTGGCTCGCGACGATCCCCGAGCGCCGCATTCCTTATCTCCGGCGCGTCTTCCGCCCCTCGCCCGGCTCCTTCTTCCCGCCGTTGTCGATGCCCTCGGTGTCGCCGCCAATGAGGTCCTCGCCGAGGGACCCCAGCGAAGTGCCGCGATTACAAAAATAAAATGACAAAAAGAATCAGTAACGCGAATATTTAATTGTCAGGCCCCCCGGAGATTCCGCGTCGCTCTTCCGGCTCGCCCCCGAGCACAATTCCGCGCCCCGTGGCGGCGGTGGGGACGCTGCAACGTGCAGCGGAGCTGCCCCGCCACAATATATATATACAATATATATATATAGTATAAATATTGTTTTCTCAATATATTACTTATAGTCAATAAATACATAACTAAACATTTACCTGAAATGAGATTTGAACTGGTTATTAGTATACTGTGGTATGATAACCTCTACGTAATTTTGAAGGCGGTGAACATGTTGTTTAACATTTTTATTTTGTAACATTTCAACTTCAATATCATCCTCTTCAATTTCCTTCGATGAAGATGAGAACATGATATTGTAAAATTCATTTAATGTTATAGCTGATATTCGGCGTTGATTATTACTGAGAGCAGACATTTTTTTCGTCAGAGTATGTACTAACAGCCGTTCGGCTTGCAGCTAGCGTTTCTACGCTATATCCTCCACGAACGAACAAAATTACTGCATCTAAGCGTCAGAACTAACAGCGTGAAAGCGAGCAAGACGAACGCACCATGAGCGAACCATAATTCAGGCTCATTATTCCAAAAAAGGCGGTATCCTTATTGAAACTCTACCAACTTGGTTATCTCTGTTTATTTGAACTCTTCCGTCGCCCTCCATTTTGCTTTCTTGGCGATCACGTCGGGGTCACCAATTTAGGATATATAGAGAGTGAGAGCGCTTAACGCTTGGGTTATGTAGTGTGCGCTTAACGCTCAGGTAATAAAGTGTGCACTTAACGCTCGCTATCCTTATTTTCTAATCGCTAAGAATAAATTGGTTAATGTTAAATTGATTTAATTCAACATCTTTTATTCCAACATTTCTTACAACTGTACTTCGACATTAAAAGTTTTTAGAACTTTGTTAATAACGAAAATTTCTTTGTCCTTGTCTATCTCGTCTTTCTCTGTCCTGTCTTCTGAATCGCTCGAATCTTTCTCTTTTCTCTTCCTCCTGCCTGCCGCCACGTGGTTTTGTCTGCGTGGCAGTAGTCCTAAGATTCTCTTTCTCTTTCGGCCTCTCTTCCGTCTGCGTGGTTGCGTTCTTAAAATTTCTCCACGCCACTCCCACCTGTGTGCCCTCGGTGACTGAGCGGATGGGCGAGAGAGGCAGAGGAGAAATTATTGGCGGGATGACCCAGTTGTACGGTGGCGTTGATCCTGCAGAGCTTGACTGGGAGGTGTCCAAGCTGAAAGGCCTCTTTCGTGAATTTTTAGGCGTAGAGGTTCCTAAATGGAAATGGGGATTCTCTTTGAGAATTGAGCGACTGGCACCGAGAATCAGAGAGTAATGATTCTGGCGTCTTGCGCCTGTAAGCGACTGTGCGCTGGACGAAAGATTACCGCCGGGAGGCGTTCCAGCGCCTGTGGCCTTGGGACTCGCGTCTAGACAGGGTAGAGAGCGACAAGCGCCGGAATCCTGGTGAACCTCGATGGGAGTCGGGAGCACAATTCCTGTCGAGCGTTCGACGCTGTGTGGTGGACGTTTGGCAATGATTGCCGGTCGGATCTTGGGGTGCTTGACGCCGGAAGGCGGCTGTGCGCCGACAGCTGAAAAGGTCGCCGGTTGTATCTTTGGGCGCTTGGCGCCAAAAGGCGGCTAAGCGCCGGCAACTGGTGGATCAATTAAGATCACCTTTCTCTGGCTTGCGTGCCGCTGAAGAGGAAGCGGGCGAGTCCTGCGGCGAAGCGTCGATTGCGCTACTACTTCTTCTTTGGCGAGCCGAGAAGGGCGTGGTGGTTGTCCCGAGCTCTTCGTGTTGAGGCCGGCTGGATCGTCGCGGTTAACTGCTTTCAAATGACTCGTTTTTTGCCGAGGACGGTCCGTCTTTTATACTGCCAAAAAGCGGTAACAACTCCTGGTTGCTATGAAACTTTCATCCCTTGAAACTTGCCCCCTGTCATCGTGTTGAATTTCGCGCTAATTACTGACTTGAATTCTTCCGCGTTTGACAACTTGAAATTGTCTCGTGCGCATGGTAAATATTAACCTGTTAGTCTCTGACAATTTTCGTGGAAGTAAACACGTGCCGACGGAAAGGACGTTACCCTGGTGGCTGCGGAGCTGCCACAATTAAAACGATCGAATATGTCAGGGATGCTTTTCCTCTGTGCTGCGAATACGATATCTTCTACGTAACGGCGGTAAAATGGGATTCGAATGTTCAACGATTTAAGAATCCTTTCCTCCAGATCCTGCATAACAATGTCTGCTGTATCCGGGGACAAGGGGGAGCCTGTAGGGGATCCAAATGTCTGCTTGTGTATAACGTTATTAAAAGTAATGAAGGTGGAGGAAAGAATGAATTCTACTGCTGAAATAAATTCATTGCGTGGTAATTTAGTTTTTTGTTTAATATACCTCTATCTTCTTTTTATGCCATCGATTACTAGATCCGAGGGAACGTTTGTAAACAGCGATACAACATCTAACGATACCAACATCTCAGTCATCCATTGCAATTTTTGAGAAATTATTGCATAGCTCAAAACTGTTATTAACATGACTCTTGGCCTTGGGAAGTCTTTCAGAAAGAATTTTCTGTAGGAAAGATGCCAACGAATAAAGAGCTGTATTGACCGACGATACGATTATCTTAAAAGGATGGTTGTTTTTATGGATTTTTGGAAATCCATATGCTTAGAAAGGTAAGAATCACTCGAGTGTAACGACCAATATTCTTTTTTGAAGATGTACTCATTTTTTAGCCAATCTTTCAGTGTTAAGTTCTCTTTCTATTTTCGCAGCGGGATTCTTTTGCTTCTTTATAGAGGAAGTTTTTTTTTCGTAAAAAAATGTTTTTGTTTTAGTTGCCGCTGCTAATGTGTTCAGAATGTTCTAAAACGTCGAAACATCGCTATTTTAAAAAATGTCCGTATGTGTGTATGTATGTGACAAATTTACCGAAATTTCTGTACTCCAGAACTGATCAACCAAATCTTAACGAATTATACATATATGAAATAGGGGTAGAAAAGACTGAAGAATATAATAGAATTAGAGAAATTGCCAATATTTTAAAATTTTAACCTGTAAGGGCTACATCTCAAGTCTCAGCAATTGAGACTTTTCATAAATTGATGTTCTTTGACAATTTAGTATTAATTATTGGCAACTTTTCTAATTCTATCATATTTTTAAGTCTTTTCTACCCCTATTTCACATATAATTCTTTAAGATTTGGTTGATTAGACCCAGCTTTATAAAGCTTCTATGTATGTACGAATTCCCCTAATTTTCAAATGTGTGTAACACGAGAACTAATCAATCAAATTTTAAAGAATTATATATAAAATAGGGGCAGAAAAGATCTAAGAATACAATAGAATTAGAAAATTGCCAATATAATAAAACGTGTGTAAATTAGAAACTTGCGCATTGCTTCTTATGTACGGATTCCCCAAAAGTGCTCCCCATCAGTACTCGGAGCAAGTCGTAACTTACGACAGGCGAAAATGTCTCGGAGTAGTCCACACCTTCTCGCTGCTTGAACACTCGGGCGCATAGACGCGCCTTGAACTTTGAGACGTTTCCATTTGTGTCTCTTAGTATTTTGAAGACTCACTTTGAATCTATAGTCTTCTCTCCTGGAACGCGCGGAACAACTATCCACGTCCCGTTCGTTCTGTGTGCGTCGAGTTTGTCCTCGATTGCTTCCGCCCATTTACTTGCCTCTGGGCTAACTATAGCCTCCTGGTACGTGGTTGGCACGTTGTACTCTGCACAATACAAAGCGTACCTGTTCGGAGGGCGCAACGTGTCTCGATTGCGCAGCGACCTAGGTGTCACTGCTTCCTGCTGCTGCTGTTGGACCTCGACGTTCTCGACCCTGTCTTTTCGAACTGCTCGAGCTTCTCTCGCGCCACCGGCGGCCACATCGTCGGCTCCTGCGTTGCCGACGACAGCTCCGTTACCGTGACCCGCGTTCTGCTCTTCCTCCTCACCATCGTCATCGCTCGACGACGGCAAGGTAAGTTCGACCTCGGATTCTGACGCCTTTGGATCCCCTCCATGCGCTCGTTCATTGAACACTACGTGCCTGGAAATAGACACATATTTCGTGATAGGATCAAACAAACGATAATTCGACGACTCGCTATCATAGCCCACCAGGACCAGCTTCTTCGCTCGAGCGTCAAATTTCGTAGTTTTCTGCTTCAGCACATACGCATAAGCGTCAGAGCCGAATACTCGCATGTGACGAAGATCTGGCTTCTTCCCCGTCCATAGCTCGTCTTCCGCCGACTCGCCACTGTCCCGTTCTGTTGATCGTGTACACGGCTGTTGCCGTTGCTTCCGCCCACAGATGTGCTGGTAGATCCCTCGCCTTTAGCATCGTCCTTGACGCCTCGACGATCGTGCGATTATCTCTCTCCGACCTCTCATTCTGTTCCGGCGTAAATGGCGCCGTGGTCTCCAGTGTGATACCTCTCTCCTTCATGTACTTCTTCATGCGTGCATTGCAAAATTCCGTGCCATTGTCGGTGCGCAGAGTTTTCATCGTACGCCCGAATTTGTTGGATATCATACGATCGAACTCGATAAATCGCTCATACACGTCCGACTTATGACGTATGAAGTACACATATCGAAATGCAGTGGCGTCGTCCTTGAAGAGCACGTAATACCGTGCGCCGCCTGTCGACTCCGTTGGTACCGGTCCACACACATCGCTATGTATGTATGCCCCTGGATTCCTTGATACTTTGCCGCTATTGCTCTTGAACGGTAACTTGTGAAGCTTGCCGAACTGACATGCTTGTGGATGTGACCTAACCTCTCGTGCCAGATTTGAAAATCCAGCGATGATGCGTTTACCTCTCGTCTCAGCATCGGCCTTCGAAAAAACATTAGGTACAGCCCGTTCTCCTGCCTCGCTCCGATCGCCTCGACCACGCCTCCTCGTGACACTTCGACGACTCCGTTTTCGAAGTTGACCCGAAATCCTTTCTTCGTGCATACTCCGACTGAAAACAGATTTCTGGTAACACGTGGGACAAGCAGCACGTTCTCGATCACTCCACTGTTCCATTCGCCATTGGCAATTTTTTTAATGCGAATTTTGTCAATGCCTGTTACCTCGCATTCGCCATCATCTCCCAGCAAGACAGTTTCACCAGTTACCGGCCGCAGCTCTTCAAACCAGTCGCGACGTGACGTTATGTGTTCCGACGCCCCACTGTCGGTAATCCATACCTCTTGTTTATCCGCTTCGTTCAGCTGCCGGATCTGCCCGACCGACGGTAGTTGCTGTCGACTCCCTCGTTGCGACGCTTCTCCGTCTCTCTCGTGCGAATCAACCACAAACGCGCAGCTGCTGCTGGACTGACCTTTGGTTGTTGTTATTGTTGTCGCTCTGGTCCTTCCGCTTGTCACACTGGCTGGCGTAATGCCCCTTTTCCTGGCATCGGTAGCACTCGATGTTTTTCTTCGACCTTTTCTTCCTTTTGTCCTTGTCCTTCGGTTTCACGCCGTTCTTCGAAGCACCTTGCTTTGTCACCGCTAACACGCTCGCCGAACTTCCATCTTCGCCAAGATTTTGATCCTCGCGTATGAGCCGCTCTAATAAATTTTTAATCGTTTGCCGTGCCGGATCCACACTGTCCCAAGCCGTCTTGAACACACTGAATCTTGTCGTCAAACTCGAGAGAATCTTCGCGATCACTGCCGCGTCTAAAATTGTCTCGCAGAGATCTTTTAATTGATGCGCCATATTCTGCACGGTGCTCACATGTTGTATGACCGAATCGGACGGATTCATTTTATACGAATAGAACCGCTGCGTTAACGTACCGACGTTCGCCGCAGACTTTTGCTCATGCATCGTAGTCAATTTATTCCACATTTCTTGTTCGGCCCCGCACACCAACACACTCATCACCTGATCGTCCTCCATTGCCGACGCGATGATTGCTGTAGCTTTTGCATTGTCTTTGATCCACAATTTCATACGCACGGCGTAGGCCCCTTCCGCGTCCGGCGGCTTCGGTCTCGTGCCATCGACCACATCGAATATTTCACTCGCCATCAGCACCGCTGTGATTTGGAACTTCCACGATTGATAGTTTCTTCCGTCGAATTGTTTGATTGACTGCACTAACCCGTCGTCCGGCATTCTCGATTTTAATCACTCTGTCTACGCGACGACCGGAACCCCGCCGATGCAGAGAACGCGACGCAGAACTCGTTCTCACGAACTCGTTTCACACGATGTCCGCGATGTTCCCGGATTACTTTCGATCACCTGTCCGACACTATGCTTCGTACTGCGTGCCTTGCTCGCACACAGTAATGGCCGCCTCGACCACCTGTTCCGCACGCTTCTACTTTTAACTTTCTCGCGACTTCAGTCTCTTCACACATCTCTTTTCAGCAATACCACCTTGCACCGGCTGCGGTACCTGAGCCCATAACCTGTTGAGGCACCCGTGGTATGATAGGAAAGGAGCAGGAGTTTCCTCTAGGAATAGATATAACTCGTCTTATGGAAAATGAACTTTAATTTTATATAGCGTGTTATCTTTATGCAGTTCGCCTGCGACTGACGAGCATGGTCGCGCTCGGAAGCTTTCGGAGCCTGCGAGCCCGAAGTGCCTCGCTCGGCACACATCGTGCTCTCTCGGGTTACGCATACGCGTGCGTCAAATGCGACGACCTGCCTTAACATCTATATTTTTTGACAAACAACAACAATGATAAACGACTTTCGTCGTTTGCTTGCGCGCTCCGACGACGCAGGCAGCCGAACGCCAACCGCTAGGCTAAGACTTGCGTCACGCACCTGTCAGGTGCGGCTCCTTGCGCGAGATTCCCCGGACTATCAATCGCGCTCGGCGGACTGAGGTCACCTCGAATGTTTTAAACCTGATTGGCAATTAGCAACAGAACTGCCCCTTTTTCGAACAGATAAAACGGCCTGCGTCGCCTAAGACTAGCGTTCTCCCGATCGAAGGTCACCCGCAAGTATAGTTTAAGCCGCCAATGCAACCGCCTCTCGATTCGCTTTGCTTTCGCAATCTCGCTCGCGCTTAAAACTATAAATTCGCACGCCGTGCTTGATTCTGTGCGCGCCTTTGCTTACTGCGATTTCCGCCTGGAAAAAAGACTGTGTAAATAATCGAATTGGACATTGTAATAAATCAATTTATTTTAAACTTCTCTGTGCAAAATTGACTCCATCCTAGTGTTTGTCCTGCCTGCTCCGCGCTATCTCTATCGCGTCCGCGCTCTCTCGAACAACGGCTATAACTCAAGAACAAATTAATCAAATATTAAAGAATATTATTGTAACGATGCACCCTTTTAATGCATTGTCTCCCGGCTAACACCCGCCGGATGCCGCCCGACCGATCACCCGTCGGGCGAAGATAGGCCGCGGTGCGCCCACCTTTTTTTAATTGCCCGAAAGTACATCGTGTGCGCAAGCGATTATCGGCTCGCGGCACCGATATTCCGTCGGAGCCCCGACAAACGCCGACGGGAGCCGAGCGCCGCCGAGAGCGAGCGCGCGTAATCCCGCCCCGCTCCGACCGCCGCGAGGTTCGCACGGGGGGGGGGGGGGGATCGGCCTCCCACCGCCACCGCTCCGGAGGGGTATAAAAGATCGGCGTCGCGGCGAAAAAGGGCCTTTTTCTCCGTCTCAAGACCAGCACCGGTTCCGCTGCTCCCGAGAAGACGATACCTATCCACACTTCCTAGGGCGACGCTCAAACGGGGTACAGCGATCTGTGCCTCGTCCAAGAACTCTTGGTTGTCGCCCGAACTCCCGTGAAGTAAGTCCCGGTCGCGACGGCAAAGCGGGGTCGAGAAAGCTCGGCCTCGTGACTAGCGAATCTTGTCACCGGAGCTTCGGATTCCCAAACCAAACGGCCGGCCCGCCTGCACCGGACCGACCGTTCCGCGTAAACGCATCCTTGCGCATCTTGTAAATGCCGTATCGTGTGCACTCGCACATCTTGTAAATATCGCGTCCGTCGCCGTATACAGTCTGTTCAACAAGAAAGTGACCGTCGGCATTTGGTAAGGAGCCACCGCAGCGCCATCTGTCTTAATTCGTTTGAATCTCTAATTCGTCCTCTTTTGCGCAATATATAGTTTGCCGGCACTTTGTGTTGTTGATATTAGTAAATTTGTTATCTTTAGAATGAGTGCAAAATTCCTGAAACGATACGAGGCAATCTTTTTAGTGCATCATGCGAAAGGACCGAAACTGTCGTATAAAGCAACTGCAAAATATATGCGGAAGTCGAAGACATTCGTTAAGAAGTGGGTAAAGCGATATTTGGAAGTTGGGAATGTAGACGATCTGCCAGAAAGGGGACTAGACCGCGTGACAACAACAAAGGAGGATAAAATGATCTTGCGTCTTTTTCAAGACAAGCCTGGCCTTTCGCTGCGCTGTGCTCAAATAAAACTCCGCAATAGAGGAATTTACATCTCTCTAAATACGATTCGAAGTCGCCTGCGTGAAAAAAACGTGTTTTTTCGATCAACTTTAAAGAAACCTTTACTATCAGAAAAGCACGGAAACAACAAAATAAGGTCACTACGATTGAATGGCCGGCACTGTCTCCAGATGCTAACCCCATTGAAAATGTGTGGTCGTACATGAAAATGAAGCTCAAAGGAAAGCCAGTGTACACGGTGAGGCAGCTGTCATTTCAAATTAAGAAGATATGGCGATCTTTGTCAAATTAATATGCAGAAATCCTCGTCGAAAGCATGGAAAAAGATGTGAAGCTATCATCAGTAATGGAGGTGATTGGACAAAATATTAAATGATTGCGCAATAACTAATAATGTGTACTTCAATAAAAAACAAGTAGAAACTTGCACATTGCTTCCTCATAGTTTGTAAGTGTGCAAGTAGAAACTTGCACATTGCTTCCTCATAGTTTGTAAGTGAGCAAGTAGAAACTTGCACATTGTTTTCTCATAGTTTGTAAGTGAGCAAGTAGAAACTTGCACATTGCTTTCTCATAGTTTTTAAGTGAGCAAGTAGAAACTTACACATTGCTTTCTCATAATTTGTAAGTGAGCAAGTAGAAACTTGCACATTGCTTTCTCATAGTTTGTAAGTGAGCAAGTAGAAACTTGTACATTGCTTTCTCATAGTTTGTAAGTGAGCAAGTAGAAACTTGCACATTGCTTTCTCATAGTTTTTAAGTGAGCAAGTAGAAACTTGCACATTGCTTACTCATAGTTCTTAAGTGAGCAAGTAGAAACTTGCACATTGCTTTCTGATAGTTTTTAAGTATACAAATTAGAAACTTACACATTACTTAATCAACATTTTATTTCGCTTACAAAGCTTCCTCTATGAGGAAGTTTATTTTTTCTTTGATATATAATTATTAGTAAATATTTTTTAATTTGGCTTCCTCATAGAGGAAGCTTTGTAAGCGAAATAAAATGTTGATTAAGTAATGTGTAAGTTTCTAATTTGTATACTTAAAAACTATCAGAAAGCAATGTGCAAGTTTCTACTTGCTCACTTAAGAACTATGAGTAAGCAATGTGCAAGTTTCTACTTGCTCACTTAAAAACTATGAGAAAGCAATGTGCAAGTTTCTACTTGCTCACTTACAAACTATGAGAAAGCAATGTACAAGTTTCTACTTGCTCACTTACAAACTATGAGAAAGCAATGTGCAAGTTTCTACTTGCTCACTTACAAATTATGAGAAAGCAATGTGTAAGTTTCTACTTGCTCACTTAAAAACTATGAGAAAGCAATGTGCAAGTTTCTACTTGCTCACTTACAAACTATGAGAAAACAATGTGCAAGTTTCTACTTGCTCACTTACAAACTATGAGGAAGCAATGTGCAAGTTTCTACTTGCACACTTACAAACTATGAGGAAGCAATGTGCAAGTTTCTACTTGCACACTTCAAAACTATGAGGAAGCAATGTGCAAGTTTCTACTTGCACACTTAAAAGCTATGTCGAAGCAATGTGCAAGTTTCTACTTGCACACTTACAAGCTATGAGGAAGCAATGTGCAAGTTTCTACTTGCACACTTAAAAGCTATGAGGAAGCAATGTGCAAGTTTTTACTTGCACACTTAAAAGCTATGAGGAAACAATGTGCAAGTTTCTACTTGCATATTTTTATTACTTCATATTGCGAGAGTGCTATGTCAGCAAAAACTCTGTAAGATGCAGAGTGAAATCCTGCGCGATCTTAGTACCACCAGTTTTCAGCGAACGAGCTTTCGAATTGATAATTGTTTTCTGAGAATCCATTGCAACGCATAAGAGGAGCTGGAGATAGGGGTGTCTTTCAGGAAGTTCATGACGTTTGACGATTATCTCTTGGCTGATGCGTCGCTTGAACAGTGCGAATCTACTAGCAGGGGTCACAGTTATAATCTCAGGACTAGAAAAATCATCAAATTCGACAATCTGCCCAATTTCGCGATCGATTCGAACAAAAAAGACTTGATTGTCGATCACGCACAAGTAAATAAAAATTTAAATGTGATCCATGTGGAAAACCGGTTTAACCGGTTTTCTTTTAAGTAAGATTTTTGTAAATTTTAATTATGGTTTTTTAATAAACCAGTACTTTTCTGAAAATTTGATTGTTTTAAACTTAATTAAATCATAATTTTTTAAATTCTCAAATCATAGTTTAAGTCGACTGAACGAAAGCACAACCTGCTTCGCGCAATAGGACATATAACGTAATAATTATTTATTCTCTTCTGGGTGTCATCTTATTGAACTTTAAAACCCGGTGCATACATTTTAATAAATAAAGTATTAATAAAGAATGGATGGTATTGAATTTGGCTAGAAATATCCTTGGTTGCTCTTTTACAAATTTTGAGATAGCGGGATGTATTCTTTTTAAAGAGAGTATTATTAAAGGAAAGTTGATGTTGATTTTGGTGTTTGATGAAAGGATTTTTTTTCTATTTTAATTAAAAAAAAGTTGTTAATTTTGGTGATCGATGAAAGGATTTTTTTCTATTGTAATTTGAAAAAATCCTTTTATGGGAAATATTTTTCAAAATAATTAAATCTTTTATTTTGTGAAAAATGTAAGATTAAATTATTTTATTATATATTTTTTGAAAACTTGTATCAATATTACTATGTTTGTATGTTTTTATGTTTTTAAACAATATTTAAACAATATTAAAATTTTATAATTAGTTTTACGGAGTGGGTACTAAGTTTGCTCACTCCAACCCTCCTCCTTTCTCAGGCCGGGCTTGGGACCGTCCAAGGCGGAGTTAAAAAAAAATATAAAAAATAGAAACAAAAAAAATAAAAATATAAAATTTTTAAGGTTTTATGGTTTTATAAGTATAAAACCATAATTTGAAAGTATCGCAGTTTTTTAAAATTTTTGAAAAAAAGAATTTGATAAGAAAGCTAAAACTGTGATACTTTCGGCACAAATTTTTGAAAAATATTTCTTAAAGCTTAATCCAATACTTTAATAATAATATTTTAAATATGTTGCAATAGGATTACTTGTAAATATATGTTTTCTTTATGAAAAATATTACCATGCAACTTAAACTCTACTATATTTTTTTCTTCTGCGAACAGCCACGATGCCTGTTCGAAAAATTCACCCGGTCACCCATCTATAGTAATCATGCTTAGGTTTCCTTCACCTCGTTCGAACCTCAATGTAGATTCTCCAAATTGTCCAATATTTCAATGCTTGTCTTTCAATATTTATTTTTATGCTTATGTACTTATTTTTATACTTATTTAATTTCTTACTTATTTATTTATTTTTATACTTATTAATTTAGGCAACGTTTTTATAATTTACGCAATGTTTAGTATATATCACATCGTTATAACTTTAAATTATTATTCTTCTGGAAAAGGCAGTAATTCTTTTTCTTTAATAACTTTCAGACAATGTCTACGCATGTCTTGCATATTTATTGAATATTTTTTATTAGATGGATTTTCTCCTCTTGCTATTGATATAGCAAATGCTGCTGCAAATATACCACACGATGCTAAGTCCGGTTGCTTTGTAACTTTCTCAAATATAACATTGTTTGGGGTCAAATTTGGGTATCGCTTTTTTATGTAGTTTTGTTCAAATAATGACAGATTATTGTAAGAGTGTGTTGCAAAGTACAAACTATCATATATATGAAGTTTATCTCCGTCATAATAAATACAGTGCCAGTGGTTGCCGGCTTGACGACCTCCAACAATCTGAACATCTGGCATAAAGATTGAATCAACCCAATGTAAACCAGTAATAAATAATACATCAACACGCTTAAATTGAGTTTTATTCTCTATTATCTTCATAATTTCGTTTAAAGGTCTATCATCTAGCCACGAATCTTCTTTTAACACGTTCTCTTCTAGAGTTTGTGGTGGTTGGTAAATTTCTACACATTCTTCGTTGTCGTTTATAAATGCCTCATTAGTATGTCCAGACGTCATGTTAATTAAGTATTCTTCTGAATTATTTTTGTTTTTGTTATTAGAAATATCTTCCATGAATATTTCAAATACGCTTGATTTTGATATTTTGTTCTGCTTATTTAATCCAATAAAAATAGGTTTATGATCTGAGAAATAAGTTTCGTATACTCCAGCACTATAATTTAATATTCCCTCTGATATAAATATTACATCTATCTGCGTATTGAACTTTGTAGTTGATACTTGTGTGCCAATTGCACGTTTAAAGTGTAATTTATTTAAATGTTTTTCCAAAAATCCTCCTTCATTATATGAGTCATAATTAAAGTCACCTATTATAATTCTTTCATTACTTACCGACTTGCTTAAAATATTATTTAGTTCATGCACAAACATAGTTGTAGGTGCTGATCGAGACTTATAACCAGTAATGATTTCCACCTTATTTACGGTTATACGTATCAAGTCTATATGACGATATTGTCCATTTATAATTTCATCTTTTTGTATATGTTCATCTATAAATGCGTTTAGTTCTTTTCTGATAAAGCATATGATTCCTTTTGGTAAACGTTTATCATAATTATCTGTTCGGAATAAAATATTAAATCCGTCAAACGTCAAATCATCTGTTGTGATTGTTTGTGATTCTGCAAAAACTAATAAATCGGCTTGTTTATACCATTTATCACAAGATATATTGATTAGATTTTTATTTAGAGATCGTACGTTTTGGTATATAATTTTTATTCGATTTCCTTCTATTACTTTGGAATATGATAATGTAAGAAACTTCTCTTCTCTTAGACGTTTTATTTCTAACTCCAAAGAATTATCTTTGGATGGTTTTTTTGGAGGTGTGAAACTTCCAAGAATGTATAATCAGATAATTTTGTCACTCTACTCAGTGCTACGTATAGCATTGGCCTTGTCATACGACAATTATTTCTTAAATCCATACATACTTTTTCGTAAGTTTGACCTTGGCTCTTATGTATTGTCAAAGCTTCGGCTGGCGTGATGGGAAATTGTTGTCTTACGATTTGATATCCCATTCTTTCATTAACGTTCAATACGACAGAGAGTGATGATATAGGAACCAAACACATTTCCATAGAATTTTTATTCATATATTCTACGTATGGTCTGCGTTGTTCCATACCAATTCTATTATTATTGAAATCTAGCCATATTTTAATTGGTTCTTCTGTACCTTGTTTAAACGTTATGTTTTTCAATATGCCACAAGCTCCGTTTAACTAGGCCATCTTCAACATCTATATTAGTAACTATCATGTATTTAATACCCACTTTTAATACTACTTTGTAAGCCAAGCCACCACATTCTGTTCTTTTCTTTTTTTAATGACGTTAGTAATTTATTTCTCAATTTACTACTAACTTTTCCTAAAACTGTGTCTTTGGCTATAGATTCATAAGCTGTACCATCTTTTAAATTAATTTTTAATTGATTAAAATTATCTACTGAATGATTATCAGCATATAATCTGATTGCATCTTTTGGAACGTATTCCTCTGACGTTTCTCTGGACCTAATTAGTGCAATATCATTTTCAGACATTGTTCCTCTTGCAAGATTGTTAAGAGTTTCAATAAATGTTTTGTCTTCCCTTTGTCTCATTATTTCTGTCAACTCAAAATATTCAAATTCATTCCATAGAACATTTTCTGAAAATAAGCTTAACATGCATGATTTCGGGCATAAATATATTGAAGTATCCATAACTGGTGGTAATTGATAAAGATCGCCGACCATTAGGACAGAAACTCCACCAAAACTTCTATTACGACCCATTATTTGTCTTAATCTTGTA
>JASTWR010000950.1:0-67600 GCA_030770355.1 Harpagoxenus sublaevis | reverse complement strand
CACTCATCTCATTACATGAATTCTAAATCCTGAATTCTATGACCAGCAGTATTTGTTTCGTATTTCCATAAGTTGTACGTAATTTCAATTACTATTATTCATCAGATCATAGCTTGCATCATGATAGATTCGGATAAACAGACCATTCGTATGAAACAGATCACATATAAATCAAAATAACACATAAATAGATAAGCATTATTCATAGAAAGTCAATTACATATGAGGA
Organism: Harpagoxenus sublaevis; assembly: GCA_030770355.1. Taxonomy (NCBI): domain Eukaryota; kingdom Metazoa; phylum Arthropoda; class Insecta; order Hymenoptera; family Formicidae; genus Harpagoxenus; species Harpagoxenus sublaevis. The sequence goes on along the minus strand of JASTWR010000950.1, from coordinate 67,371 downwards.
ATAGATTGATACGTCATATATTCCTTTATAACGTAACGTCCTTTCTCCTTCTAATAGTCAATGGCCTTGAATGTAGCTAATCTTGCGATAGAAATATAATCAGATGAAGATCGATGATGCGAGAGAAGTATTATACCAAATTATACGTCCTTTGTTTTATGAATATCCTATTTGATAAGATATGTGAGAGGAGAGACGTATCAATCTATACGAATAATATATGTATCGTCAATCACCGTCGTTTCGCGTAGTTCGCAAAGAAATCAAGTTATATCTTACAGTTGACGTTATAAATTCGTAAACGTGCGAAAGAATCTTTGCTTAAATCTAACATGAAAATAGTCTTAAACGCAAAGGAAATATCGTAATATGAATAACGCTGTAAATAATATAAACAGCGCGAATATGCATTCAGAAAGATTGTTTTTGTTTAACAAATGACAATCCGCTTCGTTGACTTGAATTGAGTAATTAAACTTTATGCAAAATAAAGAAAGATTGAAATAACGGTTGCAACCTTCGAAATAATACCATTAAAGAAAGATTTTACTGAGCTCAGATTTGACTCCATTTAACGCGTTAAATGTGATGTTCGACTATTGGTTTATAGTCGACACCTCTCATTGAAAGACATTCGACTCATGTAACTTCTCCAGAAATCCGTAACCAAGATCGCATGAAAGAGACGGGAATATTAATCCGCCACACCACTCGATTGTACGAGTGACTTTTGAAACCCGGCAAGGATCTGTGGTTGTCAGAAATCTAAGATTTACCTTATTACTTACTGAGAAATCTCTGCTTGAATAATATATTCTTATCTTTAAGAATATATCTCTCTCTCTCGTAGGCTGTTAAGCGCATCATATACTTCAATCTGTTGTTCCTTCGTAAGATATCACGATGCTGTAATGGCGACCCTTCCTTCATGCATTTACACGCAGCGGTGATAGCGTGATCGTTCGCCAGGCCGGTATGGTCCCGTGGCGTATTTCAAATCTCATCTATTGGTTGTAGAAATAATCTTCTCGCCACTTATCTGATATACAGCATCACAACGATATGAAATTTCGATTCGGTTCCTCAATTATTCTACCGGCACGTCTCACATACGAGAACGCTCTTACTCTACGAAAGACTCGAAAAGAATGAATGCTCGGTGCGTCGCAGGCTCCCGGCATCCGCTTCTCGCCCGCGTAGCTCCTTTTTTCTAACAACACGTTGCTACGCCTACCGCGCTGGGCGCTATGTAAACACGCATTATGAAACTAGTGTCGCCTTCTCGCGTGACACGACTTTATTAGGTTGATACGAACACAGTCGTACCGAATGTCATATATATATGATCTCTCCTCGCGGTCTTTTACCTACATTTTAAACATTCCGCCCGCCTTCGTTAATGAATTAACGAACTAGTTATAGAGTTTCGTTATTAATCGGAAGAATGCAAAGCTTCGTGATAGGTCTCTGAATCTCCGAAACCTGAGTACGAAGAGTGACCACTCTTATATGACCGTCCTTTCCTGGATGTGTCTTAATCACACGACCCAAAGGCCACTTTGATGGAGGGTATCTTTCGTCCACAACTAAAACCATGAACCAACTGTTATAGAAGGAACAGCTTTGTTCCACTTATATATCGCGAGGTATCTGTGCAAACAGTCTCGTGACCATTGCTTCCAGAAATCTTCTAGCATTTTTCTAAGCAACTGCCACCTGGATAGGTGAGAAACCTTAATTTCTCCTAACGAGGGTTCCGGAATAATAGTCAATGGCTGACCCACAAGGAAGTGTCCAGGAGTCAAAGCAGAGATGTCGTCAGGGTCATCTGACTGAGGGCTAATGGGCCGGGAATTTAACACGGCTTCGATCTGAATCAATAATGTGTTCATTTCTTCGAACGTGAGCAATTGTTCACCGATTACCCGTTTCAAGTGTGACTTGACCGACTTCACGCCAGCCTCCCATTTACCCCCGAAATGAGGAGTCGCGGGTGGATTAAAATCCACCGAGTACCATCCCTAGAAAGAAGCGTAGCTAAATCCCCTGATTTTTTTGAACTATCCGAGAAAAGCTTACGGAGCTCATTATCCGCGCCTTTCAGATTCGTACCGCAATCACTTGAGAGAGTCGAACAAATTCCCCTACGAGATGTGAAACGCTTATACGCAGCTATAAGGCTTCCGTAGTGTAGTCTGAGACCAATTCCAAATGTATAGCCGACGTGGAATAGCAAACAAAGAGAGCTATGTATGCCTTATATGTTTTAGCCTTCTTTCCTCTCCAAGCTTTTATAGTGATAGGACCTGCATAGTCTACTCCTGTATGTTCAAAAGGGCGAGAAGGTGTTATTCTCTCTGCTGGCAATTGACCCATTATCTGTAGCGCTCTTTCTTTTCGAAACCTGGTACACACAATGCACTTGAGAATGAATGATCGCACTACAATTCGACCCCTATTATCCAATAGTTGTTTCTTATATGAAAGTGTATCTTGCACTCCTCCGTGAAGAGTGCGAGCGTGAGCGTCAGCTATAACCAGGGAGGTAAGAGCGGAATCTTTCGGTAAAATAAATGGATGTTTGGCGAACTCTGATAGTGATGATCGTTCAAGACGACCTCCTACTCGTAATAATCCGTCGGAGTCTAGACGAGGAGTGAGCTTCAGTAATGCATTTGATTTCGGTAGGTCTCGTCCAGCTGACAAACTGTTAAGTTCATGAGAAAAACAAGCCCGTTGCACAGTCTTTATCCAATATAATTTAGCGTCGTTCAGTTCTGTCACTGTCAAAGGATTAGAAAATGAGGCTTCGATTGATCCTCGTAATCGGTTTATTACCTTTTTACAAAGAGCAGTTATGCGTATCAAGCGAGTTAAACTAGAGTACTTTGAAACCAAATCCCAAATTTTAGGTGATTTAGAATCAATGGTAGTAGCTACCCTAGCAGGTCTCTCTTCTAAATTCTCATCCGCAGAAAGAGAATAAGATTCGTCAGGCCAAGTTGATTTAGGTTGAAGGAGCCAAGAAGGTCCTGTCCACCAAGCTTTAGAATTCAACAGCTGTTGAGGCGTTAAACCTCTTGTCGCTAAGTCGGCTGGGTTGTCCTCACCCGGAATAAACTTCCATACCGCTTGAGGGAGAGTTTTCTGAATAAAACTGACTCGATTTTGAACAAATTCTTTCCACCTAGATGGATGGCCAAGGATCCACGTAAGTGCAACTTGAGAATCTATTCTCAGAAAAATAGGAATATTACCTAACTCCATTACCTTAAGGATATGAAAAACAAGCTTGACTAGCACAACTGCAGCTGTTAATTCCAAACGAGGAATTGTGAGTTTCTTCAAAGGTGCTACCTTTGTTTTTGACGCAATAAAGTAAGTCTTAACATCCCCGTTACTGGAAGTTACTCTAAAATATACGACAGCAGCCATAGCTTGTTGCGAAGCATCACTAAAACCGTGTATCTCGATTAGAGAATCAGACTTGAGTCCGATCCATCTGGGAAACTCGAATTTCGGCATATCTCGCAACGTCTCTATAAAGTCGATCCATTTCTTTGCCAAGCTGTCTGACAACGGTTCATCCCAACCTAATTTACGCGACCACAAATCTTGAACAAATATCTTACCAACGATGGTGATCGGCGACAAAAAACCCATTGGATCAAAAAATCTGGCAATAGTTGACAGTGTAGTACGTTTGGTAACCTTGTTCAATGTAGGAAATTCAATCGTAAATTGAAATGTATCTGATGAAGCATTCCAGGATAATCCAAGAACGTGAATAATATCATTTTCGTTGTTGACGAAATAGAATGAGACGTAATTTTCCTATCCGATGGAATATGTTTCAAGATATCTGGATGATTACTCATCCATTTTTTCAACAAGAAACCGCCCGCCATGCACAGACGGTCTAATTGAAAGACTTTCTTTTGAGCCTCTTTTACCGAGTCCGCTCCACCATGAAATTCGTCAACGTATCGACCTTTCAGAACGATAGGAACAGCTAATGGGAATCTATGTCCCTCATCTTTCACTAACTGAATGAGTGCTCGTAAAGCTAAGAAGGGTGAGCACACTAGACCGTAAGTAACAGTTGTAAGTACGAAGATAATGATTTTACCCAATGAATCTAACCAAAGGATTCGCTGAAAATCCCAATCTTCAGGATTCACTCTAATCTGACGGAACATCTTCTCTATATCCGCTATAAACACGTATAGAAAGAGTCGAAACCAAAGAAGCACGTTGAACAAATCAGTTTGCAATTTAGCTCCGGTATGCAGTAAATCATTCAACGCTACGCCCGTAGTTGTAGGACTCGATCCGTTAAATACGACTCTTAATTTTGTCGTTAAACTTTGTTCTCTCAGCACCCCGTGGTGTGGAAGATAATATGCTAGAGACGGTTCAGGTTGCGAGCTTGGAACTCTCCTCATATGGTCTAACTGCTCGTACTCGATCATGAAGTCCGAGTATGCTTTTGAAAACTTTGAATTTGATTTAAGTCGATTAGACAAACTAGTCATTAATCGAAAAGCTTTGTTACTGGAGTTTCCGAGTTTCTCTGGGTTTGATTTAAATGGAAGCTTCACAATGTATCTACCATTCGAATCTCTCTTATGAGTGGAAAGGAAATGCTCCTCACATTCCTGCTCTTCCTTCGAAAGGATTGGAGTCTCAGAAGCGGGTATCTCTTCGACTTCCCAAAATCTATGCACTAAATTGTACAGTTCTTTATCAACGGAGATGTGATAAATTTGTCTTTCTACTGAGGAGGTTTTAAACGTCGTTGGCCCTGACACTATCCAACCTAACTTGGTCTCCTGGGCCACTGGAGATCCTTCCGAACCTTTTCTTAATCTATCTTCAAGTAACGAACCGTAAACATCTGCACCCAATATCAAATCGATTGAACCGGGTATGAAGAATTTAGGATCTGCTAGTTGAATGCCTTCTAAATGCGGCCATAATTGTTGAGGTAATTCGGCAGAGGGAATAGGCGTCGTGAGTTTTGGAAGAATGTATGCCGAAATCGTAGTATTAAAATTAGAATTGAAATGTGACTTCAACCTAAAGGAAGTACGTCCTTTTATGGTGTTTGCTTTTTGTTTACCTATTCCTAGTAACGTAAGAGACGAGTGCGCCCGAGGTAATCTTAGTTGTTGAACAACGCGTTCCGAGATCAACGAAATTTCCGAACCCTGGTCAAGTAGAGCTCGTACCTTTCTAACTTCTCCTCTATCTGAAATCACCAACACCTGCGCGGTTGCCAACAGTACACACGAGGCGGCTCGTTTTTTATCAACAGTAGAATGTAAGACATTGGCTTTGTCCTGTCCTACTACAGCAGGACTAGGCTGATTTTTAGATTCTGATTTTACATTTTTATTACTCGAAGAACTTTCCGCCCTGTGTATCGTTGTGTGGTGCTTCTTACTACATGTACGACAACGTTTGGCTACTTTACAATTCGATACTCGGTGTTTCCCTAAACAATTGAAACATAATTTTATGTTTGTTTACGAGTGCTAACCTTTGAGCGACAGTCTCATCAATATACTTGGGACATCTTATAATGTAATGCTTTTCATTACAAATCGGACAAAGCGATGTGTTCGACGAAGAAGTATCACCAGCCTTTCCCTGGTAATGAGCTTTAGCCGTAACCTTTCGAGACTTCCAAGCTGTCTTTGCTTCGCGAGATTTTTCATAAGCTTGCAGCGAGAAAAGACGAGTGATCAGAAAGGTTTTAAGTTCAGGCCAAGTGGGAGGAACTGTTGACGAACCTAGACTATTTTCCCAAGCTTTGATCGATTCTGCGTCCAACCTTCGTACTATGTGGAAAACAAGCATATCATCCCACGTATCTACGGGGCGTTGCAGTGTTTCTAAAGTTCTATAAATCTGAAGAAAAGTAGTATATAACTGCTCAAGCTCTGTTGCAGATTCTTGTCATAGGTTTCAAGTCGTGGAGTGATTGTAATGTTGTGTTAACTTGAAGTCTTGGGTTATCGTAAAATGAAAGCAATGACTCCCAAGCCGATGTTAAGTTTTCGGCAGTGAGTGTCGTATTCTGAATTAGTTGAGCAGCAGTACCGGTCAAACTTGTCTTCAAGTATTGCAACTTTTCTATTTTCGAAATATCCTCTTTTAAAACGAGAGAGGTAAACAAGTCTCTGAAATTGAGCCATTTCGACGGTGTTCCATCGAATTTTGGAATATTGATACGAGGAAGTCTACCTTGTTTGTATTGAGATCCATTTGACACAGTAATATCACGAGATAGAGATTGTGTAGATGTATAGTTTGTTGAAATTGGTTGTTCTAGTGATTGATTCGACGAGGAACCTATTGCAACTGGTTGCTCTGCACTGAAATTAGCCTTTATCTTTTCTGAAGCTGCTAAATAACAAGCCTCAGTATTCGAATATATCTGTTCCTTAAAATAGGAATGAGTTTTAAGAATCAACGACCTTTCTTCGTTTGGAAGTTCGGCGATAGCCAATAGAATGGCGTCATGCCCTGTACTGAATTTAGTCCAAAGGCCAGTTAGGAAAGACAAGTACCTCTCCGCTCTCTGTCTCGTAATTCCCGCGAACCCCTTGGCGACAAAACTATCATAAGCTTCAGCTATAAATTTTCTTGTCATGCTTTGTTGACCGATACTTTGAATTATCGAATTTATTGTACTGATTTTAGATAACTATTTAACTTGAAAGAAAAGAAAAAAAAAGAAACTCGAAAAGAATCAGGCGGAATGCTTTTCACTTTTATCTGTTCATGTAAATCTTCGCGAAACTCGACGTGTCGTCTCCTCAATCCGGATCGGCAATGTAAAGTGACTGAAATACGTATAAGTACTTCTTACAAGTGATTACTACACTTATCCTTTTATTCAGAATTATCAGTTGTAAACACGGGTCCGGAATTACAAATCCGGTTAACATCCGGAACCAAATATCCGGCTCGAAGGACCAAATGTTTCGTACAAGCTCACGCATGAGCCTAGGCTTGTGATTTAGTGAGGGAGGAAGCGACACACGACTTTTACTGTTTGAGGGAAAGATCATATATTCACATAGTCCAATCAAAATATTCAAAGTTGAAATTCGTCAAACATGTTTAAATTAGTTCACATAAAATACAAATGCGAGTTACATAATATAAAATAATACTCAGACGAATGGTCCTTTCATTAACTGATATAATTAAGCACACCTCGTAACACTCATCTCATTACATGAATTCTAAATCCTGAATTCTATGACCAGCAGTATTTGTTTCGTATTTCCATAAGTTGTACGTAATTTCAATTACTATTATTCATCAGATCATAGCTTGCATCATGATAGATTCGGATAACAGACCATTCGTATGAAACAGATCACATATAAATCAAAATAACACATAAATAGATAAGCATTATTCATAGAAAGTCAATTACATATGAGGAATAGATTGATACGGTCATATATTCCTTTATAACGTACGTCCTTTCTCCTCTAATAGTCAATGGCCTTGAATGTAGCTAATCTTGCGATAGAAATATAATCAGATGAAGATCGATGATGCGAGAGAAGTATTATACCAAATTATACGTCCTTTGTTTTATGAATATCCTATTTGATAAGATATGTGAGAGAGAGACGTATCAATCTATACGAATAATATATGTATCGTCAATCACCGTCGTTTCGCGTAGTTCGCAAAGAAATCAAGTTATATCTTACAGTTGACGTTATAAATTCGTAAACGTGCGAAAGAATCTTTGCTTAAATCTAACATGAAAATAGTCTTAAACGCAAAGGAAATATCGTATATGAATAACGCTGTAAATAATATAAACAGCGCGAATATGCATTCAGAAAGATTGTTTTTGTTTAACAAATGACAATCCGCTTCGTTGACTTGAATTGAGTATTAACTTTATGCAAAATAAAGAAAGATTGAAATAACGGTTGCAACCTTCGAAATAATACCATTAAAGAAAGATTTTACTGAGGCTCAGATTTGACTCCATTTAACGCGTTAAATGTGATGTTCGACTATGGGTTTATAGTCGACACCTCTCATTGAAAGACATTCGACTCATGTAACTTCTCCAGAAATCTGTAACCAAGATCGCATGAAAGAGACGGAATATTAATCCGCCACACCACTCTCGATTGTACGAGTGACTTTTGAAACCCGGCAAGGATCTGTGGTTGTCAGAAATCTAAGATTTACCTTATTACTGAGAAATCTCTGCTTGAACAATATATTCTTATCTTTAAGAATATATCTCTCTCTCTCGTAGGCTGTTAAGCGCATCATATACCTCAATCTGTTGTTCCTTCGTAAGATATCACGATGCTGTAATGGCGACCCTTCCTTCATGCATTTACACGCAGCGGTGATAGCGTGATCGTTCGCCAGGCCGGTATGGTCCCGTGGCGTATTTCAAATCTCATCTATTGGTTGTAGAAATAATCTTCTCGCCACTTATCTGATATACAGCATCACAACGATATGAAATTTCGATTCGGTTTCTCAATTATTCTACCGGCACGTCTCACATACGAGAACGCTCTTACTCTACGAAAGACTCGAAAAAGAATGAATGCTCGGTGGCGTCGCAGGCTCCCGGCATCCGCTTCTCGCCCGCGTAGCTCCTTTTTTCTAACAACACGTTGCTACGCCACTCGCGCTGGGCGCTCCGTAAACACGCATTATGAAACTAGTATCGCCCTTCTCGCGTGACACGACTTTATTAGGTTGATACGAACACAGTCGTACCGAATGTCATATATATATGATCTCTCCTCGCGGTCTTTTACCTACATTTTAAACAAAGACAAACATTAGAGAATTGGTAAAACTTTCCTTCTAAGTTTATAATATTTAATAGGAATATCAATTAAAGTAAATAGAAAAGCTATATTGACGTAACTTACTTAGTTAAATCTTTAATACTTAATAAAGAAGTATGATAGTTGAAGTTAAAGTATGAGTATTAACTAATAATTTGAAAAGAAATATATAAAAGTAAAGAAAATAATACTTAACACCACTCAGTTTGAGCAGCGCAATTTAATAAAGAATAATTCAGACAAGAATAATCATCATTCGAGAGTATTCAGAAAATGAGAGCATAAATCACATATATAGAAAGTCATATAATAGAATAAAGTATTTGCAACGCAGTGAATTAGTAATACAACTAATAATCATTTGTTGAAAGTATAGCAAATAATATTGAAATTATAGCTCGCAATAATCATTCATAAGAAAGGCGCAATTGAAAATAGAAAGTATAATGTAAATTATTATAAGAAGAAATGCAGAAAGGAATATATTCTAATTCGCTTAGAATCGCTTTTAATAATTAATAATCGCTACGAATCCGAATCCGGTTTTATCGTAAATCAACTTGAAAGCAAAGTGCGTATCAATTTAGTATGATACTATTGTCTGTAAAGTTTATCACAAGTCTAGTGGCCGTAAAGTTTAACGTCATGATGGAAGAAGTTTGAATAAATCAGAATTAATTTCTGTGAACAATCTCACTGCAGAATCAGGAACGTGACAAACACATTTTCTTCCAACTATATAGAAATAAATTCAGTTACCGTAGTCTGAAGTCAAATTCTTATTTGATGAACCCGAGAGATTTTTCTCGGTTATCTTCCTTTGTGAAATGTCGAATACGTCGCAATTAGCGATTGTCAGAAATCGAAGTCCTTTTCGCAGAAAACAGTCGCAACTAGATATCAATAGAATCGTCCTTCCTTCCTTCTTTTGGTCAATCTCCAGATTGATTATAATATCAAGTGTGATTCTGATATCGATGTCTACGCAGTTCGCACAAGTATGACGCAATATTCTATCGTAAATAAAACGTGCTCTCGCACCGGCGACTGAAGAAACAGTGACCGATCCGCCCCGTCGTCTTCACGTTCTCACGTGACCGCGTTGCCAAGCCACGTATGGTCGTGGTCAAAAAGGTTGTCCGACTTTTTTTTCTAATTTTTGGAACGCACTCTGTCATGTGAAAGTTGATGGTCCCTGCTCACGGCCATAACCTAAAGTTTCGCAGTGACATATTATCGGAGCAGATGGACAATCTATTCAAGGTGTCGGAATAGTTTAAAATACCAAAAGAAGTATAAGCACGTGTATTTTGACGCAAGGAACAAAGCCAGTCATAAAGAGGAAAGAAGAGAAGAGGAATATGAGCAGAGAATGGTAAGTAAAATGACCAGTGACCAATAGTAGAAAAGAAATGTAAGAAATAATAATATACCCATATAAATATTTATATACCTATATAAATAACTTTAGACAAACAATTTTTATTAACAATTATCAATATGACAATAAAAAAATGAATAATTATGACAAAAAATATATAATTAAAATAAATAAATACAATAGCATATAATAAGTAATAACTATTGCAGTAATTGTTATACACTTGAAGCAAAAGAAATGACATTGTATGCAGAATTATTTTAAAGAATTCTAGTATATTATACATATTAGGCACATCATATATAGTTTCAGGAGGAGAAGCGATGAGATTAAACAAAAATGTTATGCAAGAAATTGTTGGTGCATTCCCTGGTATAGATGAGGCAATGAGCTATGCAGAAGTTATGAAGTAAATTTGCCATTTTTATATTTCTTATTTTTGTAAAACATTAATAGGATAATCTACCTTTCTAGTAAACTAAAATTGTAGATACATCTGAGATCTTCTATTCTCTATTTCTTTTTTTTTTATTTTAATTCCTTTACATGCTGGTTCTAGGCTTGTAAAAGGAATAAACTTCACTGTTGTGGTGTTTGATACTGCACCTACTGGGCACACATTGAGGCTACTATCGTTTCCGCATGTGGTTGAAAAAGGATTTGGAAAACTAATGCGTTTATAAAAATGAAGATTGGTCCATTTATCACACAAGTTAGAATTAATCCATGCTATTTTGAGTATTTTTCCTAAAATTAATACATATTAGGTATATCAAGTGTCCTCCCCGAATTATTTAAATTGAAAAAAGATTGTTCTTTTATAGATAAGTTCGTTGTTGGGATTAACGGATTTCAATATAGATACATTCTCCAATAAGATGGAGGAAATGCTTGCTGTCATTCGACAAGTTAACGAACAGTTCAGAAATCCCGATCAGACAACGTTTATATGTGTTTACATAGCAGAATTTTTGTCGCTTTATGAGACAGAACAACTTTACAAGGCTGTGTCTTGCAAGGCATAAAATTCAAGATAAATATCTAGAGCAGGTAATTAACGTTGTATTTATGATTATGACTGAAGAGCTAAATAATTATTAGAACGTATTAAATTTTTTATTTATTACGTCAAAATGCAAATAAAAAGAAGTAGAAGATAAAATTCTTGAAAGATAAATTAAGCATGGTTCCTTTCTTTTTAAGATAATGGACCTTTATGAGGAGTTTCACGTCAAACAGCTTCCGTTGCTAGAAAGGGAAGTGCGTGGAGTTCAACAAGTCAGGGAATTTTCGGAAAATCTCGTTAAACCGTAGCATCTATGTAATAAATGTATAAACAATATAACTACACCTAATTCAAGATTTTATATACTTACAACATTGCGCGTTGGAAATTTGTATTAAAAAATGATCTTTAATATACTTGATTAAGATATTTTTTATTTCACGTGTTAATAAATTCAATGTTACATTCGCATGCACTACATATTTGCAATATTTAATTTGTATAATACAAGTCAGCTTAAATATATAGCGTTAACATTGAGAATCTCGTCGACAGGACGCAACAGTTTAGAAATCCCGATCCCATAATATTATTATGATATAATAATATAATTATATATAATTATATATAATTACATGATTACATAATTTCTCTTATCTAGATATTTATCTTGAATTTTATGCCTTGCAAGACACAGCCTTGTAAAGTCGTTCTGTCTCATAAAGCGACAAAAATTCTGCTATGTAAACACATATAAACGTTGTCTGATCGGGATTTCTGAACTGTTCGTTAACTTGTCGAATGACAGCAAGCATTTCCTCCATCTTATTGGAGAATGTATCTATATTGAAATCCGTTAATCCCAACAACGAACTTATCTATAAAAGAACAATCTTTTTTCAATTTAAATAATTCGAGGAGGACACTTGATATACCTAATATGTATTAATTTTAGGAAAAATACTCAAAAAAGGCATGGATTATTTCTAACTTGTGCGATAAAGGGACCAATCTTCATTTTTAAACGCATTAGTTTTCCCAATCCTTTTTTAACCACTTGCGGAAACGATAGTAGCCTCAATGTATGCCCAGTAGGTGCAGTATCAAACACCACAACAGAGAAGTTCATTCCTTTTACAAGCTTAGAACCAGCATGTAAAGAAATTAAAATAAAAAAAAAGGAAATAGAGAATAGAAGATCTCAGATGTATCTACAATTTTAGTTTACTAGAAAGGTAGATTATCCTATTAATGTTTTACAAAAATAAGAAATATAAAAATGGCAAATTTACTTCATAACTTCTGCATAGCTCATTGCCTCATCTATACCAGGGAATGCACCAACAATTTCTTGCATAACATTTTTGCTTAATCTCATCGCTTCTCCTCCTGAAACTATATATGATGTGCCTAATATGTATAATATACTAGAATTCTTTAAAATAATTCTGCATACAATGTCATTTCTTTTGCTTCAAGTGTATAACAATTACTGCAATAGTTATTACTTATTATATGCTATTGTATTTATTTATTTTAATTATATATTTTTTGTCATAATTATGCATTTTTTTATTGTCATATTGATAATTGTTAATAAAAATTGATTGTCTAAAGTTATTTATATAGGTATATAAATATTTATATGGGTATATTATTATTTCTTACAATTCTTTTCTACTATTGGTCACTGGTCATTTTACTTACCATTCTCTGCTCATATTCCTCTTCTCTTCTTTCCTCTTTATGACTGGCTTTGTTCCTTGCGTCAAAATACACGTGCTTATACTTCTTTTGGTATTTTAAACTATTCCGACACCATGTATAGATTGTCCATCTGCTCCGATAATATGTCACTGCAAAACTTTAGGTTATGGCCGTGAGCAGGGACCATCAACTTTCACATGACAGAGTGCGTTCCAAAAATTAGAAAAAAAAGTCGGACAACCTTTTTCACCACGACCATACGCCAGGCCCATGGCACTCGTTGCGCCGTAGCGCGCAAGATATATTGATAGTGCGTGCGTGCGTCGAGCGATCGAGAATCGAACCACGTCGCGTAGCGACGGCTTGTTATAACCGCGATACTTAAACTCTAAACATTATTTTTAGTTAATAAAGTTAATTTTTTTAGTTTGCTTTAAATTTTAGATTACCTCCTTGTCAGAGTATCAGAATATTTCAATATTTTGTACTGCTGTTTCTCTATTGTCATCACACACGCAAAACGCAGAATTATTATTCAGTTTTGATGAATTAATTAATTTTTAATTCACATACTTTTGTAATCAAGAAATAGAGAAGAGGAACAGACGGTATCAAACCTAACATAAAAAACCACTCCATTAATTATAAAGTGCGTATTCATTTACATATAATTAAAGTTTGAGACAAATATTTAATTTTAATATGTTTCAGAATGAGGTTTAATCCACACAATGTAATAATGCTACTCTCTGTAACTTTTACTGCTTTCAACTATTCACCAAGTCCGACAACTTCGGAGGAAGAAGAAGTAAAAAAAAAAATTGAGCGTATGCTGTTTGAAATACAAAACAAAGAATTTTACGTAGAAGAGGAAGAAACTTTAGATTTTTACGATACATATGAAGTTCCAGAACCGGAAAGAGTTGATTTATTTGAGGAAGATGATGGTAAAGTATATCTTCCGGAAGAAGTTATCTGCAGCTCTGTTGAGGCAACAATATCATGTGACTATAATGCGGGGTCTACAATGCGAGTCGCTAAGTCGCGAGTCGCAAAAAACTGACCAACCACAATCGAATTTGAGGAGAATAATCGACTGTGATTGGTCACCTTCCCACGACCCACGACCCAACGACTCGCATTGTAGACCCCGCATAAAAGGCAAGTTGTGGAATACTGGAGGAGTGGTAAAACAAGGGGAAGATCGCTTGAAGGAGTTAAACGAAGGTTCAAAAAAGTTACATCATTACGACAACAACGACGATAGGAGAACCAAATTAGTGAAGGTGGTAGTAGAATGGAAAAATTAGAAACAATTTCTGCAGGCACATTGAGTCGTTTAAATGAAGCACTTGAAAGAGGAATCATTATTCATGATATTGACATCGCACGATGGGCTTCTCGAGCACAAGAAGAGGAAAATGCGGCAGGATTCAAAGCCTCAGAAACGTGGGTGAAAAGATTTAAAATTACACATGATATTGTGTCTCGCAAAATAACTAAATTTGTAACAAAAAAATCTTTGCTATTGAAAGAAGATTTGGAAAATAAGTGCGACACATTTATTACTAACGTAAAATATTACATTGATCGATATGGAGTAGAAAATATTTACAATTCGGATCAGAGTGGATTTTAGTCAGAATTTCACTCCGGTCGTACTTTATCACATAAAGGTGTAAAAAAGGTAGAATCTGTAGTACAATCTATATCAGCAACCACGCATAGTTACACTATACAGCCAACTATTTCCGCTGATGGTAGATTATTGTCGCCTCTTTTTATTACATTGAAAGAAGTTACAGGAACGTTTGGTCCGAGAGTGCAAGAAACATTATTCAACGCGCCTAATATTTTTGTTACGGCTTCAAAATCAGGCAAATTAACATCAAATCATATAAAAACTTGGTTAAAGATGTATTTTTTCCGAATGTTAGACCAAAATCTGTATTATTATTAGATTCATGGAGTGGGCATTGTCCTAATACAATTGCAGAAACTAAACCAGATAGTGCAACAGACTTTGTTTTATTAACTATTCCGGCCGGTACAACGGGAAAAATACAACCATTAGATGTATACGGTTTCCAATTGTGGAAAAATTTTATTAGATATTTTTCTGATATGGTAATGTTGTTAGACCTTGCAATAGATCTTCATGTTCCAAATAATATCTTGAAATTGCAGTCATTAACGCACAATCAATTATCGTCGCCTAGGTTTCAAAATTTATTAAAATATGCGTGGTTTAAAAGTGGATATATACAGAATAGGCCGAGTGAATTTCAAACACCAGTCGAATTTTGTTTGAAGATTGTAAATTTACGCTAATGAATATAGATATAAATTGAATATTTAGGTAAAAATTGTTTAGGGTAAATCCAGAAATTAATGGAAATCAGTGAATAAATCTGGCAATAATGGCAAAGACTGCTCCTATAGATAAAACGTAGTGAAAATAAGCTACTACGTAATATGTGTCGTGAAGAATAATATCAATAGAGGAGTTGGAGAGTATAATACCCGTTAATTCTCCTATTGTGAATAAGAAAATAAATCCTATTGTTTATCATAAAGTGGGGTTATAGTTGATTTTTATTCCGTGGAGGGTTGAGATTCATCTAAAAACTTTAATGCCTGTCGGGATTGCAATAATTATTGTAGCTGAGGTGAAGTATGCTCGGGTATCAATGTCTAATCCAATGGTGAATATATGATGGGCTCATACAATAAATCCTAAAAATCCAATAGCAATTATGGCATAAATTATACCTAGGGATCCAAAGGTTTCTTTTTTACCTCTTTCATGTATAATAATATGTGAGATTAACCCAAATCCAGGTAAGATTAAAATGTAAACTTCAGGGTGCCCGAAGAATCAAAATAGGTGTTGGTATAAAATTGGGTCTCCTCCCCCAGATGGGTCGAAAAATGAGGTATTTAAATTACGATCTGTTAGTAATATAGTAATAGCGCCTGCTAAAACAGGTAAGGATAGAAGTAGAAGAATGGCTGTAATTAAAATTGATCAAACTAATAGGGGGATTTTATCTAAGGAGATATTTTTGTGGTGTATGTTTATAATAGTGGAGATAAAATTAATAGCTCCTAAAATTGAGGATATCCCAGCAATATGTAAGGAGAAAATAGATAGGTCAATAGAAGTACCACTGTGGAAAATATTGGACGCTAAGGGGGGGTATACAGTTCAGCCTGTTTCTGCCCCTTTGTTAATAAATCTTCCTAATAGAAGTAATATAATAGATGGGGGTAATAGTCAAAATCTTATATTATTTATTCGAGGGTAGGCTATATCAGGAAACCCTAATATAAGTGGCAGTAAGAAATTTCCAAATCCTCCAATTATGAATGGTATTACTATAAAAAAAATTATAATAAAGGCATGAGCAGTTACTAAGGAATTGTAGGTTTGATCGTTGTTGATAATAAAATTACATAAGCCAAGTTCTAGTCGGATAATTATTCTTATAGATGAGCCAATTATACCTGCTCAGATAGCGAATATAAAATATAAAACTCCAATATCTTTATGGTTAGTTGAAAATAATCATTTATTCATAAAAATAATGTTATGTCTAATTTAAATAATAAATTGTAAATTTATTTAAGAAAATTGAAAATTTCTAACATTAATTAAATAATTTTATATTATAGTTTATAAGAAACATTAAATTGCAAGTTTAAAGAAATTATTTAATTATTAATATATGTGATGATATGAGGGTTAGGGTAATAAATAAGATTTATAAAAGAGATTATTTAGTAAACTTTGAAGGTTTAAAGTTTAAAATATGAACTTAAAATCTTAAATGATTAATAATATTGATGAGAAAATTAGTCTGGTTTGTATAATAATTGTTAATTTAATATTAAAAGAAATTTTTAGATGTATTAATTTAATTTTAAATTTATAAAAGAATATTGAGTTCATTATTATATTTACATAGATATATAGTATAATTAATGATCTTAGTATTAGTGTAATTAAGATAATTAATAGATTAGAATTACATAATAAAATAAAAATACTATAACATTTTATATAGAAAAATGAAAATGGAGCATTCTGGCTAAGTTAAACATAAAAATAATTATTATTAAATTAAATTTTAAATTATTAAAGGGTTAGGAGAAGTTTGTAAAGGTTTTATATAAATATATAAAAAGGAATAAGTTGCACATAATTATTATATAATATAATAGATATAAAAATCAAATAATATTTTTTATGTAGATTAATAGAATTATTTATCTTGTTTCATTGATAGAGGAGTATCTGATTAATATTTTAAAGTCATTTAAATTTATTATTATATATAGGGGTAAAATAGAACATAAGATTAAGATTAGATATATTAATAGATTATTGGCTTTTAATAAGGAAATTATGTAGAAGGGGGTAATTTTTTATAATGTTAGTATAATGAGGAGGATATTTCATGGTAAGTATTTAGATATGAGAGGTAATCATAAGTGTAAGGGGGGAATTCTTAATTTTATTATTAAAGATATAATAATAATTAGGTTAATATAGTTACTTAATAAAATGTGATTTAGAATAATTGAAAAAATAATACAGAAGGAAGGCATAATTTGGATAATAAAGTAAAAAAAAATTATTTTTTTATTTTTTATAGTGATATTTAATAAACAAATAAATAGAAAATTAATAATTTCTATGAAAAATCAAATAATGATAAAATCAAAAAATAATAATGAAAGTAAATTAAATATAATTAAGTTACTAACAATAAAATATTTGGAGAATAAGGTATAGATTATAATAAAGGAATATATGTGAATTAATTTGTAAAATTAATGTTAAAGGTGAAATTTTATTATATTTTAATGTAGGAGGCATGAAAATTTTTGAAGTTTTTTGAAATAGTTTAATTCTATTAAATATAGTTAATAATGAAAGTATAGTTAAAATTTTGGGACTTCCGGTTGCGCGTGATGAGTGAACGGTTGTTCCGAGGAAAGCGGAAGGATTTTGGAGGAAAAAAGGAGTAGGAAGTGAAGGAGGATGAGGAAAAAAGAGGAGCAGATAGAGAAGAGAAAGACGGTGCAGTGAGCATGGAGGCGCGGTCAGGAAAGGAGGAAGTAAGGAGTAGCATATGAAATCAGAGGAAGATGAAAGAGAGGTTAGGATGGAGCCCAGACAGGTGAGAGTAGGGAAGAGAGAGGAGAGGAACGGAGCAGCGGCATGACAAGAAGACGGAGTGCAATATAATAAGAGATAAGTTAAGCAAGTGGAGATGGAGAAATAAGGGCGGAGATTGAGGTATAAAAAGAGAAAGGCAAGACAGATGATAGAGAATACGGGTAAAGCGGAGACAGAAAGGAGGGAATAAGGATGTGAGAAGATCTTGCGAAAGGCAGAGAGAGGAAGAGCGGAGGAGAAGGGAAGAAAGTGTGGCGGCAAAAAGAGGAAAAGAGCACTCACGGGCAAGAAGCAGATCGTTTGGTGGCGGTGGAGGTAGGTTAACCTCAGCATGAAGACCGGAAGAAAAGCATTAGTCAGTGTAGAGAGAGATAGGTGGTAAGGCAGTGACCGTCAGTACCGACGGTGGCGTAGTGTCCTCGGGAAACGATGAAGATAGAGGGAACGAGGTAAACAGAGAGAAGCTACGTTGCAGCGGTGACTGCTGGTCGGAGAGACGGTGTTAGGTGCATGGCTGATGTGCGGCGATGAGAGTGAGGAAAGACGCGCGTGCGAGGAAAGAAAGGTTAGGTAGAGGCATAGGAAGAAATTAGCCGGCAAACGAGAAAGCGAAAACCCCGTGAGTGAAAGGAAGGAAAGGACAGAATAAGAAGCAGCGAAGAAGCAAGGATAAGGAAGGATGCATAAGTATAGCGCGCAGGCGAGGCAAGAGAAGGGGAAGGAAGAGATGTCGGGGGATTTGTTTATTTTTTCTTTCTGTATACAGGGTTCGAGGATAGGAAGGAAAGAGTGACAGGAGGCACAGGAGAGGTTGAACAGAAAGAGGAAGGAATGGAGCGGATGTTAAACACGCTATTGGAGAAGGACGGGCGTGAGAAAGAGAGGGGCCAGGGGATAGGGTAAAGTCAGAGTGAAGAGGAAGGAAGGAAGTCGACAGAGAATGCCAGAGGGAATGGGGAGTTAAGAGGGTGGGGCGGGAAACAGTATGTGAGGTCGCCCAATGGCCAGGTTTGAGGGGGATAAGCTGTAAGGGGTTGGGTACGTCCCCACAAAACGCCAATATTTTGTATCTGTATGGAAGGAGAGAAGAAGTTAAAGTGTAAAGGTTTGGGAAACGTTCCTAAAAAACGCCCTTTTAAACCCAAGAGGGTAATAAAGTATACGTTTGAATTGAAATTGTATAGTTAAAATTTATACATAATCTATTTTATCATAATAGTCCTTTTAATTAGGCATATCATTAAGGTTAGGGGTTATGTTTTAAATAAGAGAATAGTTATAATTCTATAAATAGGGTATGAACCTAGTAGCTTGGGTTTAGTTTACTTATTTGTTTGTGTAAGAATTAGGTTTAATAATTTTATAAATTTATTATATAATAAAGATTATTATGTATTTGATTTAATAAGGGTTGAGGGTTATTAGGTTAGATAGTTATAAATTATAAAAATTTAAATAGAAGGGGGTCAGAATAACTGAGTAATATATGAGACTAAAAAAATTAGTTGAGACGATTAAAAATTTTATGTATAAAAATAAAATTTTTAATTGGCTAAAAAGTGAGAATAAATCTAAATAAATAATTTATAAAATTAAGAATTTATAAAAATACGTTAATTTAAGTAAAAATAGAATAAGGAATATTACTTAACATTAATATAAATTATATATAAATTATACTATTAATAATAAAATATTTAATAATTAAAAAAAAATGATTTAATTGCCATTATTCTAATAAATTTATAATGATTTTAATAAATATAAAAATTAATAATTTAAAAAATAATTGATATAATAGAATTAATATTTATTTTAAAAAATTTATTGTAATTAAATATTTTAATATATATAAATATTTTATTGTAAAATAATATTATTGAATGAAATAAATGAGCATAGTTTTATAGTGAAAAAATAAAATTAAATTTTATAAAAAAATTTTAGTTTAAAAAAATAATTCATTTACACTGAATAGATTTTATGATAAATATAAAAAATTTAATTTAGAATAAAATTATGTTACATTAATTAAAATTTTTATTTATAAAATTTAATTTTTATTTAAAAATTTATTGTATAATTAATAATATAAATAAGATTTTAAAAATATGTTTAAATTTAAATAATTTTATTTATTTATTTATTTATTTTTATTTATTTAGTTATTTATTTAGAACGGGATATGGTCCTTTTAGTACAGGTAGATATGTTACATATTGAAGAAACGCAAAATACGCAAAAGAACATTTATTGAAGACATTGAATTAATGATCGTTTGAATGAGTCCATGGCCTCATGAAAAAAATCCACATGATTGGAAAATTTATTCGCTAGAAGGTAAATTCAGTTTAAAGGTTTAGATTTACCGTAAGAAGTACGATGTGATTCTTCGTGGAAGACTAAGTTATTTCTGAGAGGTCTGGCCGGGATATGTAATTTGACGTATTCTAACAAGTCGGAACAGATAATACGTCCGTTAATCAATTTGAAAAGAAATACTAAATCTAAATATGTTCGTCTATCACCTAGTGATAATAAGTTAATCCTAGCTAACATATGTATAAACATAATTATGGTCGTAATAATGCATCGGGTTCTCCGTATAATAACTAACTCTTCGAAGAAATTGGTGTTGAATCCTCTCAATTTCTAAACTATATTTAAGATTGTAAGGAGCACAAACTATGGCCGCATATTCCAATTGTGGTCTAACTAAGGCGCAGAAAAGAAGTCTTAGTGTATCAATATTATTAAAGTATTTAAAAGATTGTAATACAAAACCTAGTTTTTTATACGCGCTGCTCGTGACAGATTGAATATGTTTATCAAATGATAAATTTGTAGTAAATAATACACCTAAATCTCGTACGATGTCTCTCGTAGAAAGAGGATATCCGTTTAAAATATAGTTATAACTATAAACATTTTTCTTTTTGCTAAAGTGGATCACATGGCATTTGGATAGATTAAGATGCAATTTATTCAAATTACACCAGGACTCCAAGCGATAGAGGTCTTGTTGAAAGAGAATTGCATCTAAATGATTTGCTATCCGACGAAATAATTTTAAATCATCTGCGAATAGCAGAAATCTACTGTGTTTAAAGACCTTATTTATATCATTAATAAATATATTAAATAATAGCGGACCTAGGTGAGAGCCTTGAGGTACGCCGGAAGTAGCATTAATGACTCTAGAAAAGAAATTCTTAAATTTAATGACCTGTGATCTTTCTTCAACAAAACTTGATATCTACTTTAGCAAAGTCCCATCAACGCCATATGCCCGTAGTTTACATAGAAACAGAGTGTGATCGACACTATCAAAGGCTTTACTGAAGTCGGTACACACAGCATCAACCTGAAAGCCGTCCTCGATGGATGAGATTAAGAAATCATGATATAAGAGAAGGTTCGTTGATGTAGAGCGGCCGGCTACAAATCCATGCTGTTCACCAATTATTACATTTTTAAATAATAGGGAAAGTTTACTATCCACAATATTTTCAAATAACTTTGGCATTAAGTTTTGTTTGCTTATAGGCCTATAGTTTAAAACTAAAGTTTTATCACCGCTTTTATGTACAGGAGTCACAATAGATAATTTCCATGCTTTTGGAAAGATACCACAAGATAAAGATTTATTACAGATCAGCCAAAGTACTCTAGACAAAGTATATATGCAAGATTTGAGAAAAATCGGAGGGATGCCATCGGTGCCCGGACAAGAATTTATCTGTAGGGCATCTATACTATTAAAAATATCTCCAATATTGATGTCAATATTTGATAAATTTACATCTTGCTCATATACCACGTCCAAGCCCTGTCCATCTGAGGCAGTGTAAACCGATTCAAAAAAATCTGCAAAACAGTTTGCAATGGCAACGTCATTGTCAATGTTAGAATGTTTATAATCATAAATTAATATTTATAATAATTTAAGTTTAATAATTTAAAATATAGTAATTTATATTTAAAATAATAATAAAAATTTGGGAGGGTCCCGTTTGCCTACAATCCCGATTGCCAACAGCTTCGTTTGCCCATAACATTTTGCCTACAGCTTCGTTTGCCGACATTCCCGATTGCCTACAAGCATTATTGCGCACATGTAATAGTTAAAAATACGAACGTACGTTTGCGCACATGGCCAAACACATTGCACACATGACTTTATTGCACACAAGCAGATTGCACACATGACATTATTGCGCACATACACATTGCACACATGACTTATTGCGCACATTCACGTTATATTGCACACAATGTCGCAGACTTATCGTAATATCAGCCTTTTTGCAAAAAGGCTAGCTTTTTTGCGAAATGCCGGCCTTTTGCGAAAGCATTTGATCGTTTCTTTAATAAGACTAACGTATTTTAGACTTTTTGCAAAGTACCTAGCCTAACGCTAGCCCATGTGTGCCAAAAAGCCTAAAGTGCGTTTAGTCTTATTGGAAAACGATCAGTGCTTCGCAAAAGGCCGGTCTTTCGCAAAGAGGCTAGTCTTTTTGCAAAAGGGCTGATTTTGCAACAAGCCTGCGACATATGTGTGCAATATAACGTGTATGTGCGCAATAAAGTCATGTGTGCAATGTATATGTGCGCAATAATGTCATGTGTGCAATCTGCTTGTGTGCAATAAAGTCATGTGTGCAATGTGTTTAGCCATGTGCGCAAAAGTACGTTCGTATTTTTAACTATTACATGTGCGCAATAATGCTTGTAGGCAATCGGGAATGTCGGCAAACGAAGCTGTAGGCAAAACGTTGTGAGCAAACGAAGCTGTTGGCAATCGGGATTGTAGGCAAACGGAGCCCTCCCAACCTTAATGATATCTAGTTTTGCTTCCTCATAGAGAAAGCTTTGTGATGGTGAAAAAAAATTTTTTCAAGATTTTAAAAGAAATAGGTTCAAAATGTTCCAAAATGTCGAGAAATCGTATTAGTAAAAAATGTCCGGAAGTATGTATGTATGTGTGTGTGTGTGTATGTGTGTACGGATTTTTGTACAAGCATCTACTTCTACAATTTTTTAGATACCGGGTTGAAATTTTGCACACAATTAGAGTATCATAGAAAGTATGTCCTCCTAAAATTTTATTGGAATCGGTCGACCGGTATAGATTTTAGGGAAATTTTTTTTTCTTAAAGTGTGTTTTACGCTATAGTCGTCTCAATATTTGAGATAGCTTTTTATTTCTAATTCTATTATATTTTTTCGTTTTTTCTACTCCTATTTCATATATAATTAATTAAGATTTGGTTAATTAGTTCTGGAGTTACAGACGTTTGAAATTTCGGAGAATTTTTTCTTTAAGTGTGTTTTACGCTATAGTCTTCTCATTTGAAACAAAATATGTTTATTAATAAGAAATACGTTAAAATATACGTTATAAAAGTATATTATATCAAGAGATATTGCTTATAAAACTATACATATTTAAAAGAACTACGTCTTTGTCAACAGTAAGGGGGGGGGAGAATAAATTCAGGCACAGATGCAACGTTTTCTTGCAACGTTTTCTATGCAACTGTTATTATGTAACTACTAGCTGGTTACCCGGGCTTTGCCCGGGAGTCGTTTTTTTTTTAAACGACTTCTATCCCTATTTTATATACTTTTGGTAAAAATTCGGTCGAATAGTTTAAGAGTGTATAAAGAACAGACATACATACATTCACACATACAGACATTCTATTTTATATATATAGATGTTTACATAATATGTGAATCAAGTAACTTATAAGTCATTCGTTGCTAAGTCATAAAAGACTGTATAAGCTGATAGTTTCACATATTGTATGTCAGTCATTTTAGTAATATCACCGAGACGTTTGAATATACTTTAATATATATTTTAAAAGATATATTTTATGTTCATATATTATTTTAATTGCAGTTAGAACATCTCAAGTCTTAATAATTGAGACTTCAAAAAATGATTTTTTAGGATAATAAAAAAAGTGAGCAAGTAGAAACTTGCACATTGCTTCCATATAGCTTTTAAGTGTGCAAGTAGAAACTTGCACATTGCTTCCTCATAGCTTTTAAGTGTGCAAGTAGAAACTTGCACATTGCTTCCTCATAGCTTTAAAGTGTGCAAGTAGAAACTTGCACATTGCTTCCTTATAGTTTTAAAGTGAGCAAGTAGAAACTTGCACATTGCTTCCTTATAGTTTTAAAGTGAGCAAGTAGAAACTTGCACATTGCTTCCTCATAGTTTTTAAGTGAGCCAGTAGAAACTTGCACATTGCTTTCTCATAGTTTTTAAGTGAGCCAGTAGAAACTTGCACATTGCTTTCTCATAGTTTTTAAGTGAGCCAGTAGAAACTTGCACATTGCTTTCTCATAATTTTTAAGTGAGCAAATAGAAACTTGCACATTACTTAATCAACATTTTATTTTGCTTATAAAGCTTCCTCTATGAGGAAGCCAAATTAAAGAATATTTACTAATAATTGTACATTAAATAAAAAACAAGCTTCCTCATAGAGGAAGCTTTATAAGCAAAATAAAATGTTGATTAAGTAATGTGCAAGTTTCTACTTGCTCACTTAAAAATTATGAAAAAGCAATGTGCAAGTTTCTACTGGCTCACTTAAAAACTATGAGAAAGCAATGTGCAAGTTTCTACTGGCTCACTTAAAAACTATGAGAAAGCAATGTGCAAGTTTCTACTGGCTCACTTAAAAACTATGAGGAAGCAATGTGCAAGTTTCTACTTGCTCACTTTAAAACTATGAGGAAGCAATGTGCAAGTTTCTACTTGCTCACTTTAAAACTATGAGGAAGCAATGTGCAAGTTTCTACTTGCACACTTTAAAGCTATGAGGAAGCAATGTGCAAGTTTCTACTTGCACACTTAAAAGCTATGAGGAAGCAATGTGCAAGTTTCTACTTGCACACATTTTTTAAATTAAATTAAATGTAGTTTTATATAAGATATTAATTAATTTTAGATAAATGTATTTTTATAAAGTAAAACATTTATGGGATAAATTATAAGTGTAATTAAAATAAAAATTATTAATATATAATTATAAGAATATTTATAGAATTGGAATTTAATATAAAAAATTTAATAATTTATGAAATTATATAATTGTAAGATTTATAAAAGTTATTTAAATATTTAAAAAAATATTAATTAAAATTATATTAATTAATTAATAATGATAATATTAGTAAAATTTATGTTTAATTTTTAATAAAAATTAATTTTAATATAAGTTTAAGGAATTAGGCAAATTTAAAGTTCACCTGTTTAATAAAAACATGGTTTTTTGATAATAATTTAAAATTGTTTTTTGCTCTATGAAATTATATTTTAAATGGCTGCAGTATATTGACTGTACTAAGGTAGCATAATCAATTGCTTTTTAAATAAAAGCTGGGATGAAAAAATTGATGAAATTTTTACTGTCTTAAATTTAAATATTTAATTTATTAATTAAGTAAAAATACTTAAGTAAAATTATGGGACGATAAGACCCTATAGAATTTAATATAAAAATAATTTGACTTTAGATTAATGTAGTTGATTTTATATTTAATTGGGAGGATTGTTAAATTTTATAAACTTTAATTATTAAAGAGGATATTAATGAATAGAAGATAAAAGGAGTGGTTGATAAATTTAATAAGAATTAATTACCTTAGGGATAACAGCGTAATATTTTTAGAGAGATCTTATCAATAAGAATGATTGCGACCTCGATGTGGAATTAAAGTAAAAATTAAATATAGATATTTAATATTTAAGTCTGTTCGACTTTTGGAACTTTACATGATTTGAGTTTAGATCGGCGTGAGCCAGATCGGTGTTTATCTATAATTAATTTATAAGTATTTGTACGAGA
The DNA here is from genome assembly GCA_030770355.1 of Harpagoxenus sublaevis. Classification (NCBI taxonomy): domain Eukaryota; kingdom Metazoa; phylum Arthropoda; class Insecta; order Hymenoptera; family Formicidae; genus Harpagoxenus; species Harpagoxenus sublaevis. The sequence continues at coordinate 41,366 of JASTWR010000950.1, read as the reverse complement.
GGACTTTATTTATGAAATTATTTTATTTTTGTTAAAAATTTAATTAGGTGTATAAAAATAATTGCTTTGGCAGATAGAGTGCATTAAATTTAGAATTTAATATAAATATAAATGAAATTATATAGGTAATAATTATGAATTATTTATATTATATAATGTTAAATTTATTAAGGTTGTTAATGATTTTATTGGTAGTGTTGGTAGGGGTGGCTTTTTTAACGTTACTGGAGCAAAAGATTTTAGGTTATGTTCAGATTCGTAAAGGTCCTAATAAGGTTGGGTATATAGGGATCTTACAGCCTTTTAGGGATGCGGTAAAGTTATTTAATAAGGAAGCATTATTGATTTACAAATCTAGGCATTATTTATTTAATATCTGTCCAATTTTAATTTTTTTATGATGTTAGTTAATTGATTGATGTTCAGGATTGACTAACAATATTTATTAATTTTATTATATGTTCAAGATATATTATTATGTAGTCATAATTTATTAATATAAATTCATTATTCTCGTCTCGTTATGGGATATATCGAATCTCGAGTAATGTCTCGATATATCCCACGCGTTCCGAGGAGCGTGCGTCGCGTTCGCAGAATTGTTCGCCAATAAGAGCGTCACGTCACTCCTTCCTTAAGAGACGAATTTTCGGCTGATCGATAGCCGTCGTCGAAACAAACAGCAGACGAGTTCTATCCTTGAAGCGAGCATTTTGTGAGCCGTAATTACTGTTGTCGCGAAACCCAGAGAACTTTCAAGAATCTTCGCGAGAAAGTCAAGTGCGAGTTTCTCAATTCTACGAGAACGCGATCACGATCAACGGTGCAAGTTCGTAGTGCATCGAAGTCTAGAATTTTCACCGACAAGTCATTTATGAACGCGATTATCTTGCCGTTATAAACTGTTAATTTCAGTGGCAATAATAAATGTGATACACATTGTTCAATCAAAAGACGTTAATTTCAAATTGACCTTCAATCAATCCAACGACTTTATTGTTCACGCTCCAAACTATTTCTCTCCAAAATCACCTTTCTCTCTCGCACTTTCCTCGCTCCGTCGCTCTCACCTCTCGCTCTTTCTGAGCGATCCCGGCATATCTCACGTTTGTTGCGACAAATCTCGCTTGCGCGCAAACAATTGATATTGCCGGTAATTACTAATATTTATTATATAAATTATTCTATTTTAATTGTGATTATTGTTTTAACAATAATGGGGTATCAATTTTTATTGATAGTTTGGTCCTCTAATTCTATGTATTCTATAATTGGTGCTATGCGTGCGTTAGCACAAACTTTGTCTTATGAGGTAAGGTTTATTATGATTATTTTGATTTTGATAATTTTAAGAGAGGTATTCTTTGATTGATTTTAGGTTATGGCAGGTATATTTTTTATTTATAGTGGTAGTAAGGCCTGTATTTGTGATATTTTTTATTAGTATATTAGCAGAATTAAATCGTACTCCTGCAGATTTTGTTGAGGGGGAGTCTGAGTTAGTTTCAGGGTTTAATATTGAGTATTTTAGTGGGGGGTTTGCTTTAATTTTTATGGCGGAATATGGTATAATTATTTTTTTTAGTTATTTATTGTTGTTGTTATTTACTAGTTTATTGTATTCATTGTATATGTATGTATATATTAATTTAATGGTATTATTAGTTATTTTTATGCAGGGGTTGTTGCCTCGAATACGGTATGATGAGTTAATATATTTATGTTGGAAGCTTATTTTGCCTTTTGTTTTAGTTTATATAATATTAATTATGGGGTTTAAGTTTATACTTATGTTTATGTTTTATGTAAAAATTAATAGAAAATTTAAATTTTTTTTATATGTTTTCAAAACACAATCTTATAACAAGATCATTAATTGTTATTATTTTAAGTTTAATAAAAAGTTTCATAATGAATTAATTAAGGGCAGTGTAATAAAAAAAAGGAAGTAGGTAATAGAGAATATTTGTCTGATTTGAATATAGGGGGTTTCAATTATTTGTGCGCCTGCTCATGTGAGCATAATAAAGTTATTAATAAAAATTCAATATAATAGTTATGTCATTGGGAAAAATGTTATAGATGAAATTTTTAAGGGTTGTAATGGTAGGGTATAAAGAATTAAAATAGAGCTTAGGAGAGCAATTACCCCCCCTAATTTGTTTGGGATAGATCGAAGAATAGCATAAGCAAAGAGAAAGTATCATTCAGGTTGGATATGAATAGGGGTAATTATAGGGTTAGCGGGGATGAAGTTGTCAGGATCTCCAAAAATATAAGGGTATTGTAGGATAATTATTGTAAAAATAAATAAAAATATTATAAATCCTAGTATATCTTTATATGAAAAGTAAATGTGAAAGGGAATTTTATTAAGGTTACTATTGGTTCCTAAGGGGTTAGAAGAGCCTGTGATATGTAAGAAGTATAAATGGAGAATAATTATTATTAATATTATAAATGGGAGAATAAAATGTAAGGAGAAAAATCGATTAAGGGTGGCATTGTTAATTGAGAATCCCCCCCAAATTCATATTACTAATATTTGTCCTATGTAAGGGACAGTGGATACTAGATTTGTGATTACTGTGGCCCCTCAAAAAGATATTTGACCCCATGGTAATACGTATCCTAAAAAGGCTATTGCCATTGAGATGAGCAAGATTCTTGTGCCAATTAACCAGGTATTAGATAAAGTAAATAAAGTGTAATAAATTCCTCGTCTTATGTGGATGTATATGCAGATGAAAAAGAATGATGCTCCATTTATATGAATGTTGTGTATTATTCATCCATTAGAGATATTTTGTATAATATGAATGATTCTAAAAAAGGCTAATTGGGTATTGGGGCAGTAGTGGATGGATAAAAAAAAACCTCTGATAATTTGAATGATTAAGAATAATCCCAGTAGTGAGCCGTAGTTTTATCAGTAGGAAATATTAATAGGGGAGGGTAGATTAAAAGAGATTTTTTGGTGTTGTTTATAATTTTATTTATAAATGATTTTTCGTAGAGAGGAGGATTTGATTCTACAAATTTTAATAATAGTAAATAATGAAATTAATAAAAATAGTATGCATATAAAGGTGAGGTTATTAAATGGGTAGATATAAATTTTAAAGATATTTATAAATATATTATTGTTTAGTTTATAGAGGGGGGAGTTTTCTTGGGATATGTAAGGTATATATAAGAAATATTTGTTTGTATGTAAATAATAAGATATTATTAATGAATTTATAATTAGGCTTAAAAGTATATATGGATTAATAGATAGTTTATTTTGATCATTAGAGATTAGACTAGAGAAATAGAGGAAAATAATTAGTAAACCTCTGATTATAATTAAAAATAATATAATTGAGTATATGTAGTTATATGTTTGAAGGGATATTAATAGACAAGTTATAGCCAGATTTAATAGAATTAAATTATTTCAAAAAACTTCAAAAATTTTTATGCCTCCTACATTAAAATATAATAAAATTTTATCTTTAACATTAATTTTACAAATTAATTCACATATATTCCTTTATTATAATCCATACCTTATTTTCCAAATATTTTATTGTTAGTAACTTAATTTTATTTAATTTACTTTCATTATTATTTTTTGATTTTATCATTATTTGATTTTTCATAGAAATTATTAATTTTCTATTTATTTGTTTATTAAATATTACCATAAAAAATAAAAAAATAATTTTTTTTACTTTATTATCCAAATTATGCCTTTCTTCTGTATTATTTTTTTAATTATTCTAAATCACATTTTATTAAGTAACTATATTAACTTAATTATTATTATATCTCTAATAATAAAATTAAGAATTCCCCCCTTACACTTATGATTACCTCTCATATCTAAATACTTACCATGAAATATCCTCCTCATTATACTAACATTACAATCTCCTTCTACATAATTTCCTTATTAAAAGCCAATAATCTATTAATATATCTAATCTTAATCTTATGTTCTATTTTACCTCCATATATAATAATAAATTTAAATGACTTTAAAATATTAATCAGATACTCCTCTATCAATGAAACAAGATGAATAATTCTATTAATCTACATAACAAATATTATTTGATTTTTATACCTATTATATTATATAATAATCATGTACAACTTATTCCTTTTTATATATTTATATAAAACCTTTACAAACTTCTCCTACCCCTTTAATAATTTAAAATTTAATTTAATAATAATTATTTTTATGTTTAACTTAGCCAGAATGCCCCCATTTTCATTTTTCTATATAAAATGATATAGTATTTTTATTTTATTATGTAATTCTAATCTATTAATTATCTTAATTACACTAATACTAAGATCATTAATTATACTATATATCTATGTAAATATAATAATGAACTTAAAATATTCTTTTATAAATTTAAAGTTAAATTAATACATCTAAAAATTTCTTTTAATATTAAATTAACAATTATTATACAAATCAGACAAATTTTCTCATCAATATTATTAATCATTTAAGATTTTAAGTTCATATTTTAAACTTTAAACCTTCAAAGTTTACTAAATAATCTCTTTTATAAATCTTATTTATTACCCTAACCCTCACATCATCATATATATTAATAATTAAATAATTTCTTTAAACTTGCAATTTAATGTTTTTTATAAACTATAATATAAAATTATTTAATTAATGTTAGAAATTTTTAATTTTCTTAAATGAATTTACAATTTATTACTTAAATGAGACATAACATTATTTTTATGAATAAATGATTATTTTCAACTAACCATAAAGATATTGGAATTTTATATTTTATATTCGCTATCTGAGCAGGTATAATTGGCTCATCTATAAGAATAATTATCCGACTAGAACTTGGCTTATGTAATTCTATTATCAACAACGATCAAACCTACAATTCCTTAGTAACTGCTCATGCTTTTATTATAATTTTTTTTATAGTAATACCATTCATAATTGGAGGATTTGGAAATTTCTTACTGCCACTTATATTAGGGTCTCCTGATATAGACTACCCTCGAATAAATAATATAAGATTTTGACTATTACCCCCATCTATTATATTACTTCTATTAGGAAGATTTATTAACGAAGGGGCAGGAACAGGCTGAACTGTATACCCCCCCTTAGCGTCCAATTTTTTCCACAGTGGTACTTCTATTGACCTATCTATTTTCTCCTTACATATTGCTGGGATATCCTCAATTTTAGGAGCTATTAATTTTATCTGCACTATTATAAACATACACCACAAAAATATCTCCTTAGATAAAATTCCCCTATTAGTTTGATCAATTTTAATTACAGCCATTCTTCTACTTCTATCCTTACCTGTTTTAGCAGGCGCTATTACTATATTACTAACAGATCGTAATTTAAATACCTCATTTTTCGACTCATCTGGGGGAGGAGACCCAATTTTATACCAACACCTATTTTGATTCTTCGGGCACCCTGAAGTTTACATTTTAATCTTACCTGGATTTGGGTTAATCTCACATATTATTATACATGAAAGAGGTAAAAAAGAAACCTTTGGATCCCTAGGTATAATTTATGCCATAATTGCTATTGGATTTTTAGGATTTATTGTATGAGCCCATCATATATTCACCATTGGATTAGACATTGATACCCGAGCATACTTCACCTCAGCTACAATAATTATTGCAATCCCGACAGGCATTAAAGTTTTTAGATGAATCTCAACCCTCCACGGAATAGAAATCAACTATAACCCCACTTTATGATGAACAATAGGATTTATTTTCTTATTCACAATAGGAGGATTAACGGGTATTATACTCTCCAACTCCTCTATTGATATTATTCTTCACGACACATATTACGTAGTAGCTCATTTTCACTACGTTTTATCTATAGGAGCAGTCTTTGCCATTATTGCCAGATTTATTCACTGATTCCCATTAATTTCTGGATTTACCCTAAACAACTTTTACCTAAATATTCAATTTATATCTATATTCATTGGCGTAAATTTACAATCTTCAAACAAAATTCGACTGGTGGTTGAAATTCACTCGGCCTATTCTGTATATATCTACTTTTAAACCACGCATAATTTAATAAATTTTGAAACCTAGGCGACAATAATTGATTGTGCGTTAATGACTGCAATTTCAAGATATTATTTCAAACATGAAGATCTATTGCAAGGTCTAACAACATAACCATATCAGAAAAATATCTAATAAAATTTTTCCACAATCGGAAACCGTATACATGTAATGGTTGTATTTTTCCCGTTGTACCGGCCGGAATAGTTAATAAAACAAAGTCTGTTGCACTATCTGGTTTAGTTTCTGCAATTGTATTAGGACAATGCCCACTCCATGAATTTATTAATAATACAGATTTTGGTCCAACATTCGGAAAAAATACATCTTTTAACCAAGTTTTTATATGATTTGATGTTAATTTGCCTGATTTTGAAGCCGCAACAAAAATATTAGGCGCTTTGAATAATGTTTCTTGCACTCTCGGACCAAACGTTCCTGTAACTTCTTTCAATGTAATAAAAAGAGGCGACAATAATCTACCATCAGCGGAAATAGTTGGCTGTATAGTGTAACTATGCGTGGTTGCTGATATAGATTGTACTACAGATTCTACCTTTTTTACACCTTTATGTGATAAAGTACGACCGGAGTGAAATTCTGACTAAAATCCACTCTGATCCGAATTGTAAATATTTTCTACTCCATATCGACCAATGTAATATTTTACGTTAGTAATAAATGTGTCGCACTTATTTTCCAAATCTTCTTTCAATAGCAAAGATTTTTTTGTTACAAATTTAGTTATTTTGCGAGACACAATATCATGTGTAATTTTAAATCTTTTCACCCACGTTTCTGAGGCTTTGAATCCTGCCGCATTTTCCTCTTCTTGTGCTCGAGAAGCCCATCGTGCGATGTCAATATCATGAATAATGATTCCTCTTTCAAGTGCTTCATTTAAACGACTCAATGTGCCTGCAGAAATTCTTTCTAATTTTTCCATTCTACTACCACCTTCACTAATTTGGTTCTCCTATCGTCGTTGTTGTCGTAATGATGTAACTTTTTTGAACCTTCGTTTAACTCCTTCAAGCGATCTTCCCCTTGTTTTACCACTCCTCCAGTATTCCACAACTTGCCTTTTATGCGGGGTCTACAATGCGAGTCGTTGGGTCGTGGGTCGTGGGAAGGTCACCAATCACAGTCGATTATTCTCTTCAAATTCGACTGTGGTTGGTCAGTTTTTTGCGACTCGCGACTTAGCGACTCGCATTGTAGACCCCGCATTATAGTCACTTGATATTGTTGCCTCAACAGAGCTGCAGATAACTTTTTCCGGAAGATATACTTTACCATCATCTTCCTCAAATAAATCAACTCTTTCCGGTTCTGGAACCTCATATGTATCGTAAAAATCTAAAGTTTCTTCCTCTACTACGTAAAATTCTTCGTTTTGTATTTCAAGCAGCATACGCTCAATTTTTTTTTTTACTTCTTCTTCCTCCGAAGTTGTCGGACTTGGTGAATAGTTAAAAGCAGTAAAAGTTACAGAGAGTAGCATTATTACATTGTGTGGATTAAACCTCATTCTAAAACATATTCAAATTAAATATTTGTCTCGAACTTTAATTTTATGTAAATGAATACGCACTTTATAATTAATGGAGTGGTTTTTTATGTTAGGTTTGATACCGTCTCTTCCTCTTCTCTATTTCTTGATTACAAAAGGTATGTGAATTAAAAATTAATTAATTCATCAAAACTGAATAATAATTCTGCGTTTTGTGTGTGTGATGACAATAGAGAGACAGCAGTACAAAATATTGAAATATTCTGATACTCTGACAAGGAGGTAATCTGAAATTTAAAGCAAACTAAAAAAATTAACTTTATTAACTAAAATAAATTTTAGTAGGTGCTTACAATCATGACATTTTATGAACAAAGAAGATTATATAATCATTGGCAAGACTGGCAAAGAATTGAATAAGAGCCAAATAAAAAATTATATTAAATATTCAATATATCAAAGGAAAAAGTAACAAGCGTAAGAAACCAGTAAAAGTTAACAATAAAAATGCACTTACATGTTCACAAAACGACAGCGTACAACAAACAGTTCTTTACGCTTCAAACTTACGATCTGAAATGCTTGCTTTCCGGAATTATGACGCGTATTTATAATACTGTATTGCGCACACGCTATTTAAACTTTGGATGACGTGATATCTTTTCCTCTGCTTGGACTTTCATCGCATATTATGTCGTAGTATATAGTATATATTGTAGTATGAGAAAATATGCACAAATAGACATTATTAAGCGTACAGCGCAACTGAACAGAAATAACGCAACACCTACCTACAGTGCGACGCCTATACCACATATCATCTCGTCTTCCCAAAAATCGAATAGTGGTATCATAATAAAAATATACATGGATGTATTTGGCATTCGATGCTCTTAAATTTTTGCGTTGAAAAAATTCTGCTCTGATCAAGAGACACGGTAGTGTCTCGCGCCAAGTACGCGCGGAGCGAGACAGCCGTGGCTCTATATACGCGACGCGACGAGTTATATATATGTTGAAAGTACTCGAGATTTTGAGATCTCGATCACTAGTGAACGGATCAAGTTCTAACTAGGCTCAATGGAAAGCTTGGACCAAATTTATATAATGAAAGTATTTTTATTTTTCCCCTACGTGGCCTACGAAAAAATATATTGCGATGCAAAAGTCCAGACCTGAAAATTTTCATTTAAGAAACGTCCACGTCGTCGTCGGACATATGACATATATATATATATTAACTCGGCTGTTCGCCAACAGATGGCTCTGGATACCCCAGCGTTACTTTCACTACTTTCGACTGCAGATGGCTCTTGCTTGTCGATAAATAAATCGCGTTCGCGAGAGAGAGCGAGAGAGCGATATTGCCAGTCTCGAGCGTCTCCATGACAACGAAAGAGACAGCATGTTTATGTGCAGTGACGTGACTGACGTGTACGTTAGTTGGTGCGCGAGGCTGCGTTTACATTTATCGTAATGTTAAGTTTCTTACGACGATATGAGTTGACTCAACTTGAACTCGGAAGATTGTGACACTTGTCTAGCGTTACAACAGTATAACCTAACATATCAGCCTTCTCGACGTGCGAAGAAAAGTGTGTTTATAGTTAGATATATTAACATAGATATATTGTTTACGACAGCTTCTTTGCTTACGATCACGATCGCAGCGTTACGATGGATCGTAAGCTCATTACGACGATCGTAACGTTCGTCATGACAGTTATCGTATGAATTATTAAGGTGCGTCTACATCTATCGTAACGCTGCGATCGTGGTCGTAAGCAAAGAAGCTTTCGTAAACAATATCGTGGGTGAGATGTTACGAGACGGGCTCGGCGTCCGACGAGCCAAATTTCGGGACTATTCGGGAGTGTGTGTGTGGTGAAAAACGTTTGAGTCCGGCTCGCGAATCAAACGTACGCATGTTATGGGCTTTAGACGTCCGCGTCGCGTCGTCGAGATTAGATCAACGGGATCAACGTTTATAGAATCGAGACTATTCGGGAGTGTGTGTGTGTGTGTGGTGAAAAACGGTCGAGTCCGGTTCGCGAATCAAGCTCGCTGAGTCGGACTCGCGAATCAAACTCGTACATGTTATGGGTCGCTTTAGACGTCCGCGTCGTCGAGATGTATGTAAACATAACCATAAAGCGGCCTATACACGTCGCGAGTCCGGCTCGGCTCGGTTTCTGCTCGTTCGTGGGTGAGATGTTACGAAACGGGCTCGGCGTCCGACGAGCCAAATTTCGGGACTATTGGGGAGTGTGTGTGTGGTGAAAAACTTTTGAGTCCGGCTCGCGAATCAAACTCGTACATGTATGGGCCGCTTTAGACGTCCGCGTCGTCGAGAAATATTCCGTCCGCGTCGTCGCGTCCGAACACTCTGAACGAAGTGCAGTGCTCAGTGCTGGAGTGACAGAGTTCGCGCCTTGCGGATGGCTGGTTCCTGGGATACACCCTGTGCGAGGGTCGCGAGGTTATATCTATCGTACATATTGCTCTTTCTCGCGGTCACGCTCGCGTTTCCCGCTCGCGTTCTCTCTCTCTCTCTCTCTCTCTCTCTCTCTCTTTTTCTCTAATAATGACTATCAAATATATCTGATAAAATTGAATCTAAATATTTTTTGTATTATAACACAAAAATTATATCTGACAGTGACATCCTTAATTAAATGTGCAGTGTAGTTTGTATTATAAATTATTAATTGCCTTATTTTTTTAACAAACTTTACTATACATATATTATCTACTATGACATTCTGCCAATAGCATCGTACATGCCAAATTCTGTATCAAATCTGTTTTTCTTTCGACAAAATTTATTTATAACAAACACTGCATAATGTGCTCTCGACAAATTTGACTTTGCCTAATATATTCATACTTTGTGTCTTAATTTTTTTAATGATTTATAAATTTATACAAACTACACTGCACAGTTAAGGATGTCAAACTCTCACATATAATTCTTGTAAGTTATAATACAAAAAATATTTACATTTGATTTTATCAGACATAAATGTCGATGTCGATAGACATTACGGCGTTTGATGTATCTATAACAAAAAGGGGTGATATCCGTACAAAATTACCTTTTACAAAAAGGTAAAAAAAAAAGACGCCAAGCACGCGTGGTGTACCTTGAAAAAATCGAAGTAGTTATCTTTGTACCTCGAAAAAATCCAAGTAATATCTTTACCTTAAAAAAACTAAAGTAATATATTTACCTTGAAAAAATCGAAGTAGTTATCTTTGTACCTCGAAAAAATCCAAGTAATATCTTTACCTTAAAAAAACCAAAGTAATATATTTACCTTGAAAAAATCGAAGTAATATATTTATTACAAAAAAAAGAAATGATATCTTTAAATTATGCGCCAATTAAATATATATTATATTGAAAAATAACTATTGTTCTTTTAAAAAATGTATTCCCATTAAAGTGAAAAAATTAATATAAAATGTGAAAAATTTTAGTGAAAAAAACTTGGCGCTGCAAAATTTTAAAATATTTGAAAGCAATAGATAACTAATTTAAAATATTAAATTAATAATTACAATGTGAATGTAGAGACTTTCACACATTAATTTAAAGTACTTTTTTCATTTATAGAAATTGTTTCATTAATATATATTATTATGTTTAGCAGCGCCAAGTTTTTTTCACTAAAATTTTTCACATTTTATATTAATTTTTTCACTTTAATGGGAATACATTTTTTAAAAGAACAATAGTTATTTTTCAATATAATATATATTTAATTGGCGCATAATTTAAAGATATCATTTCTTTTTTTTGTAATAAATATATTACTTCGATTTTTTCAAGGTAAATATATTACTTTGGTTTTTTTAAGGTAAAGATATTACTTGGATTTTTTCGAGGTACAAAGATAACTACTTCGATTTTTTCAAGGTAAATATATTACTTTAGTTTTTTTAAGGTTAATTAATACATGAGTCGTCTTACAATCTACAATTTTGTTAATCATTTACTGGCAACGTTTAAAAAAGTTTATTATATTTTATTGTGACTCGATATTATTTGTCTACACATAATATTATTACCCAAAGTTGTAAAAATAAACACATACAGAAATAAACTTTGTAATTTGTATTTTTAATTTATTACTGTTACTATTTTTATTAATTTTTCTACCATATTTCCTCTACATATGTCCGCATATTGAATAAAATTTGCAGATTGTAAATATCTTCAGTGCCTCCCCAAACATGCTCGTTCGCCTTACAATTCAGCCATGGATAATACCAAACCCATCGTCTATATGTTCAATATTCATAAATCCTCGAATTCTAATATCTCACCGCAATAACCCCCGCTAAAAAAAAGATCAACAAATAAAATTATTTCTTTAAATGTATAGATTAAAAGTATATGTATATGTCAATGTAGTTCCTTTCCGGAATTATGACACGAGCAAATAATATTCAAATGCGTGAGCTTTGGTTGTTGATCTACTTCGACGCGTATTTATAACACTGTTCTGCGCACATGCTATTTAAACTTCGGATGACGTGATATCTTTTCCTCTGCTTGGACTTTCATCGCATATTATGTCGTAGTATATAGTATATATTGTAGTATATGAGAAAATATGCACAAATAGAAATTATTAAGCGTACAGCGCAACTGAACAGAAATAACGCAACACCTACCTACAGCGCGACGCCTATACCACATATTATCTCGTTTTCCCAAAAATCGAATAGTGGTATCATAATAAAAATATACATGGATGTATTTGGCATTCAATGCTTTTAAATTTTTGCGTTGAAGAAATTGTTATATTTTACAAAAATAATAGGTGGGTGTGGGGTTAAATTAAAAAATTTGACATATTTGAAAAATGTAATTACGCCATTGTAAAGAGCATAAAAAACCATAAACCTTTTGTATAAAACTCTTTTTCATACGCCTTGTATTTTTGAAGATATTCGCTAAAAATTATAAAATCCGTTATTTTCAAGGGGTTGTTTCAACCCTTAAACGTCGAGATAAGCCCAAAAAAAAATAGGAGTCTAATATTTTTTGATGCTCTACAACATATCCAAAGCCCATCCAAATCGGTGAGGGACACTTCCGACCGTTCCCTTGTAAGTAGTGTTCGAAGAATGTTCAGAGAGTGTTCGCGATATAACGTTCGGCGAGCTTTCGTCAAACATTCGGATAACGCAAGGCGCGGGGGGATATATTCCCTGTACGGGAGGCATGGGGATAATATTACACATTTCTTTAATTATATTTGATAACGATCTCTCAAAATAGCGCTGTTATTGTCTCTTCTTGAAAAACCTCGGTCCACGCTCTACGAAATCAGAATGTCGTCGCGTAGGCTCACGGGAATCAATAACTCGGAAAAGGGTGCTAAATTTCGGAGCGCCGCGTAAAATCATATCCGATCGAGGGAGCTGTTTCATTTCTGGCCGTTTTACTGAATTTTGTACAACACATGGAATTCATCATACCTTGAACTCACCACGACATCCACAGGCTAATGTTCAAATAGAGAGGGTGAACTTCACTCTAATTCCAATACTTTAAGCGAGTTTACGGGATGACGAAGGACGAGACTGGGACTGTCGACTGCCTGAGGTTCAGTGTCATCTTAATGATGCCCCGAATGCAACGACGGGGAAAAGTGCCTTCGAGTCACTCTACGACTACCAAGCGCGTAGAAATGAGGGAGAATTCCGGAAGATTACTGATGAAAGCACGTCATACACGCCGCTTGGAGAGCTACAACGGGCAGCGCGAGATAGAATTATCAACGAGCAGCAGAGGATGAAAGAAATCTACGATCGAAGCCGGGCAAGAAACATCCGTTTCAACGTGGGAGACATAGTGTACATGCGAGTATCTCCGATTGCCACCGGCGAGAGCACAAAGTTACAGCGGAAATATCGGGGACCGCTAATAATCACGCAAGTGATGCATGAGGACACCTACAAAGTGGCTGATCTGCGACAAGATGAGCCAGGGCGACGGTATGCCTCTACCGCACACGCGAGTCAATTGAAAATCTGGCGACCGCAGGATGACGAAGCGTCTGACGAGGATGTATACGACGTAGAGACCCAATCGGAACCATCTACGAGTGAAGGTGATCTTTCAGATCGAGAGGAGGAAAGAAACCGAGATCGAGAAGAGACCGAGAGAGCCCAGGATGAGGAACGGCAGGACATGGTGAAGAGCGTTGAAGATCCGCTGCTACGGCGTTCAACAAGAGAGAGACACCAACCTGCGCATCTACGAGATTTTGTTTTATTACCCGTGGACGAGTAATAAGCAGAATGGCCGAGTGATAACGAGCGAGCACTGAGTGAGAGAGTGAGCGAGATGAGCGCGCAATGGCGATAGCCAATAAACAAGCGAAACGGCGAGAGCCAATGAGCGAGCGAACGTGATGATAGAGTGCGTGTGTGATTGCGGGAGAGGGGAGTCGATCGAGGGAACTCGAGGTTGAAGGACGTGCGCGGAAGGCGAGCGAAGGGCCGAAGGCCGTTAGACTGAGTGCGTGCGAGTCTCCGCGAGTAATTTCTTGTATCCTAATCAGTTTATTAAAGACTTTCCAAAATTTAGCTCCCTTTTCCGAGTTATTGATTCCCGTGAGCCTACGCGACGACATTCTGATTTCGTAGAGCCTGGACCGAGGTTTTTCAAGAGGAGACAATAACAGCGCTATTTTGAGACATTGTTATCATATTTATTTATTTATTTTTCTTTTGAATTATTAAATTCAGTGAAACCCGTTTATAATTTACAAGCTCTAGATCGGAAAACTGCAACGTTATACGCGAGACAACGTTAAATGCGGGATATATTTCATTTTGTAGGTGATTTTGTAGGAATTTCATTGCTTGGTGATACGAAATGAAAACGTTATAGCGGGAAAACATATGTAAGTGACATTATTATAAGCGGGTTCTACTGTAAGTGCAATAAACTATTTTAGAAAAAAAATTGCATGTATTCATACTCATTTCATATTTGTTTCTAAGAACCTGAGCATCTTATAATAATAAATTGAAAGATTTTCACTGACTCAATACAAAATAAATTTGACACATATCTATCACATATTAGTTTGGAAGAAATACACATTGATTAACATACGTTAATAAGTTCTATAATTTGCACTATAAAGAAAAATAAATTATAGAACATGCATCTATAACAATTCAATGTAATATCTTTCACAAACTTATATCAATAAATATTTCTATAACAAAGTGCCACTGCAAGCAAACACAAAGTAACAGTAATATAATTGTTTGTTTTTAAATACAGTGAAACCCGTTTTTAATGTACAAGCTCTAGATCGAAAAACTGCAACGTTATACGCGAGACAACGTTAAATGCGGGATATATTTCATTTTGTAGGTATTGCTTGGTGATACGAAATGAAAACGTTATAGCGGGAAAACATATGTAAGTGACATTATTATAAGCGGGTTCTACTGTAAGTGCAATAAACTATTTTAGAACAAAAATTGCATGTATTCATACTCATTTCATATTCGTTTCTAAGAATCTGAGCATTTTATAATAATAAATTGAAAGATTTTCACTGACACAATACAAAATAAATTTGACACATATCTATCACATATTAGTCTGGAAGAAATATACATTGATTAACATAAGTTCTATAATTTGCACTATAAAGAAAAGTAAATATTATTAAATAATTTGTATTTTAAAAAAAAATAAATTATAGAACATGCATCTGTAACATTTCAATGTAATATCTTTCACAAACATGTCAATAAATATTTCTATGACAAAGTGCCACTGCAAGCAAACACAAAGTAACAGTAATATAACTGTTCGTTATAATTTTCCACTCAGCAATATACATACATAAATCGTCTATAGTGAGCTATACAACTATTCTATATATTCTTATGTACCATCTATTCTGACAAATATATCAACAACAACAAGATAGATAGATATCGCTATTTATTATGCGCTCCAGAATAAATCCTCTTAAGCGCAAAAGCCATAACATACAATACAAAAATTGACTAGAAATTTTATTACATGTGTGTGCGTGCTATACACGCGCGTTCGCAAGCATCAATGGTTTAGACTAGAGTCATTGTTTAATAAGTAATTATATAGTTTGTGCTTGAAAATATTCAACGACTCTGAATTACGCAGATCAGGCGGAAGACCGTTCCAAAGTTTAGCCGCACTATAATTAAAAGACCGTCGATAAAACTCTGTACGACACAGAGGCAGAGAGAGAACGTCACCTTGAGCTCGAGTATCTCGCTGAGTTATGTTGCATCTATATTCAAATTTATTATATAGGACACTGGGAGTTTTAGAGTTCAAAATGGAAAAAGTCAAGTTGCCGATAAAATACTTCCGTCTTGAACCTATCTTTAGCCAATGAAGCCTTTCAAAGTATGAAGTGATATGTTCGTCCCAGCCAGCTTGAAAGATAAAACGTACGCAGGCATTGAATGCTCTCTGCTGCCGCAAGTTTTGCTCACCCGTTATGTCACTGAGGACAGCGCAGCAGTAGTCAAAGTGAGGCAGAATCAGGGTAGTTATTAACCGTAACCGAAGAACTAGCGGAAGCAAGTGCTTGCACAATTTCAGCTGGTACAACGACGCATTTACCCTAGAGGTCGTTCTGGTGACCTGCTTCTCCCATGAGAGAGTACTAGAGATCATGAGATCCAAGCATACCACAGACTCGCTATACTGAATTGCATTTCCATCTACAAAAATTCTTGGCAAATCGTAGTTATGAATTTCGTTCACATATCTCGCTGTCCCCATAATCATAGCAGTTGTCTTCCTCGGATTTAAGGTCAATTTGTTGGCAGTTGCCCAGTCTGCAATACTTGAAATGTCCTTGTTTATACGTTGAATCGCGTCACGCAGATATCTAGGCTCCACATGCAAGTAAATCAAAAGGTCGTCGGCATAAAAATTGTATTTACAGAACCTAAGGATCGATCCAAAACCCAGCAAGTAAAGTACAAATAACAGTGGCCCCAGTACCGAACCCTGAGGAACTCCCGCAAAGATCGTTCTCTCAGTCGATTTCTCACGTAAAACAGGATCACAGACTGCCTGCTTCCTATCATCCAGATAAGCGCAAATCCAGCGAAGAGCAGAGCAAGAGAAACCTGCATCTCTTAGTTTTTCAATTAAAATTCTGTGACAGACATTATCAAAGGCCTTGGTAAAGTCAAAGAAAACACATATGGTAACCATTCTTGAATCCGCCTGTTTGTCTCACATCGTTAAGAAACCTCACTAATGCTGTTTGAGTGGAGTGGCCCTTCCTATACGCAGACTGACACGGATCTTGGATGTCAGATTTCTCGAGATACTCCTTGATTTGGTCCGCGGCGATACGCTCCATAGCCTTTGAGATTGCACACAAAATTGAGATAGGTCTATAGTCTCGCAGTTCTGAGGGACATTTAACCTTAGGAATAGGGCATATTAAGGCCATCTTCCACAAGTCAGGATAAACCCAGCTGTGAAGCAGTAATTAAAAATATGCATTACTGCTGGAAGAATGCTGGGCAAAGCTGTGACAACTAATTTAGCCGACAGTCCATCTTCACCAGTGGCGTCAGATTTAATCCTTCGTAGCGCCTTGACAACTTTCTGAGGCTCAACATGACTCCAATAAAATTTTGCATCACTATACACCTCCTCGCCCAGATCACAGACTTCCCTGTCCACCTCTTCTCCATCAAGCCTCGTAGAAGAACCCGAGAAATATTCATTTAAGTCCTCGTTTGAGAAGAGTACTCTGTTTATCGTGGTTTTCAATTTAATTAGGCCAAGATGTTTCAACCTCTTCCATATAGAATTTATGTCTGTGAGATCCTGAAATGTGGTGAGATAGTACTCACTTTTAGCCTCACGAACCATGTTCTGCGTAAGATTTCTCAGAAGTCTGAACCTCTCATAGTTAGCGTCAGTTCTCTGTCTCCTCCACCTTCTCCTAGCTTTGTCTCTTTCAGCCATTTTTGACTTAATGTCATTCGAGAGCCAAGGTGCCGGCAGGTGCCGAGGTTTGACCCTACGGAGAGGCGCATGCTTGTTGTAACATCCAATAACATACTCATTAAGTATCTCAACTTTCTATTGATGTCGTTTGCCTGGAATAGGATGCTTCAGTTACAGTCATGTTGGCCGTAGGAGATTAATTTCTCAGCATCATCGATTATGCACAAATCAAGTCGGGTAGAGGACGCGCGCGTATGATGCGTTGGTGCATACGGGACTAACGAAAGATGTAGCGTATTTACAAGGGTCCTGATTTGCTCCGCATTAAATGACTGAGAGTCCAGATCAGCGTTGAAGTCTCCAAGAATAATAATGTGCCTATACAGAGCAGACAAATCAGCGATGGTGCTGAAAATATCTGACAAGTATCCACAGTGGGGAGGCCTATATACCACTGTGAGTAGAAGCTTTGCGTTTTCGTCAGCCAAGATCTCCGCCAATCAAGTACTCAGGCTTCCTACAGTATTCATCATCGGAGTGATGGATCACTCTAGAGCTGAGCTGGTCACTCAGGTAGACCGCAACACCCCCGCCAGTCTTGCCCGCTCGATCCTGCCTCACAATATGATACCCACGCAATAAAACCATACAATCCGGGATGGATGATCTTAACCAAGTTTCGGACAGACAAATAATGTGGTATCCTAAACCCTCAAAAAAAGATCGAAATTCATCAATATGCTCTAATAATGACAATTTACATGACAGACGCGTAAGTAATCAATCGAATTGTTAACCATAGTTAATACTGTTGATTCTGTCCGCTATTTTTTACGCAAAATTGGGCAGAGTTTGCCGTCCAAGGCAGAGTGGGACGGTTCCTCCTGAGACGTCCATCTTTTACAATTACCACACACCGGAGACTCTTTCCTCCTCTCACTAGTCCTTCATTTCATGTGCCTCAGCGCAGTGACCACAGAGTGATGAAAATCGACAGTGTTTGGCAAAATGTCCAAATGCGAGGCATTTGAATCATTGAAGCACCTTGATGTGATCGGAGACTTTACATGCGAAGTAATTTACGAAGACATGCTTCTCCTTGAGTAATAGCGCCCTGATGCTGGCCGATACCTCCACCACACAATTTGTCGTCTTTCGTTTATCTCGAGGTAGATAGATATAAACAAGCTTGATCTGCGATGTTTCGTCCTGAGATACATCCTTTAAGTTGAGAGCAATAATCTCCGATTTGATATCCTCTCTATTCATGTCGCACGGTATTCCCTAAACCAATAGCCTAGGGTTGACTTTATTTTCCTGCTCCAGTCTCAATCCTGCCCTTTCCAGTACTTTCGAGTGCTTCATTTTGTCGAGGTCCACCGAGTGCGCCTCAATACGGACACCATTGTTTTCCGCAGACAATATTCTCTTGACCTTTAAATTATAGTCAGACGGTTTTAATATTCGTTGAACTACGATCCTAGTATCGCGGGAAGACGCCAGCCCCGCACTCTCCTCCTCTGGTGTAATAATTATATTAGTGGTCGTCGGAATGTCCAACGTGAGACCGCGCACCATGCATACTTTGGATTGCCCCGTTCCTACCACAGGTGCATAACTGGGCGCCGTATAATTCTCTTGTGTCCGGGACTCACGAGATACTACGCTACAATTACATGCCGGAGTGCGTGCCTGCAAAGAGTCGTATCCCTCACAATCAGATACGCAGTCGAAAGCTCAAGGAAAGCTTCTTTACAAAATCTAAACGCGGAATCAATCTGCGCCTTCTTTTCCTTAGACTCTTTGCAAGCTAACAATATCTTAGAAACATTATCATAGTGATTATTAATAGACAGCCGCATCACGTTAACTCTAGACGCGTTCATATTACACGCTCCGTCTAGCACGGACAGATTCGACGCAGAGAGAGACGCTTTACAAGACCTCGTGTGTTTATGTTTACATCCGGAGGTTTCTGTTGTTTTCCGCGTCACCCGGCGCGCCGGCGTCCTGCTTCAACCTCCCCCATCTCACGACGGATGCTCGATCGCGGAGACTAATCAGCAAGCAGCACGATGACAGCATGTACCTATGTCCAGCTATTTCCACCAATTTCCACCATCGATTGAAATGCAGATACTATATTTCAAAGGCCTCCCAGAGCAAAAATGACAGCGACGGTGCAAGCAGGGATTGCCTTAAATAGCCAGGCACTAAAAAAGGGCCCCGTAGGGCAGAGAACAACAGAAACAAGATACCAATATGCGGAGCGAACAAACACTCGTCCATTAGTACTCACGTTCCCAGAAAGAGAGAGAGAAAGAGAGGGAGAGGGAGAGGGAGAGGAAGAGAGAGAGAGAGGGAGAGAGGGAGAGAGGCAGAGAGGCAGAGAGGGAGAGGGGGGAAAAGGGCGAGGGGAAGAGGGGGAGAGGGGGAGAGGGGGAGAGGGGGAGAGGGGGAGAGGGGGAGAAAGGGAGAAAGGGAGAAGGGGAGAAGGGGAGAAGGGAAGAGGGAGAGAGGGAGAGAGGGAGAGAGGAAGAGAGGGAGAGAGGGAGAGAGGGAGAGAGGGAAAGAGGGAGAGAGGGAGAGAGGCAGAGAGGGAGAGAGGGAGGGAGAGAGGGAGAGAGGGAGAGAGGGAGAGAGGGAGGGAGGGTTTTTTGATTGATTGAGCTTTATTAGCCTTTTTGGCTATTATTTACATCAAATGCCTACAATTATTCAACATGAGGTACAATATATTCTTTTAACATACGTTTAAATTGATCTAATTTTTTACATTGCCTTAATTCAGTCGGTAAGGCGTTGTACATATTCAAACCTTCATAAAACAAACTTTTTTGTCCGTTTTTCGTTCTACAAAATTGTATTGCAATACTCCCGGTCTGTCTTGTTTGCCTTCCACTCACATCTACTATTTCTATCCTATTACCTAAGTGTTTTGGCAACATACCTTTTACTATCTTAAAAATAAAAATGCACACATTGTACCTTAGCCTCTGTCTTACATTCATAAACCTAAGAGTTTGCAGCATTAATTCTACCTTAGTATATCGAGAACATTGTAAGATGACTCTCATGGCTCGGTTTTGAGCCACTTGCAGTCGATTCAGGTGCGTTTCAAACATGCCTTCAAACAACGTAGCACAATACTGAAAATAAGGTGCTATGATTGACTTATACACAGTACATCTAGTGTACACCGATATATCATTTCCTATTCTATTCAAAAAGCTTACTTTTTTCCCGATTTTCTTTAACATATAATCACAGTGATTCTCCCAACGGAGTCTACTATCAATCATAACACCTAAATATTTTGTATTCTCCACACGCTCTATAACAGTTCCATCCAAGCATTTCACTATTATGTTTGATTTCAATTCCTTTCTTATACTTCTAACTATATCATATATGTTGTCTTATCTGCATTCAATTTCAACATATTTACATTCATCCATTCTTCAATTATACCGAACACCATATTCAATTTCATTTCTAATTCTTCACAGCTCTCTCCTGTTACACTCACGGTCGTGTCATCTGCAAATAACTTAAATCTACTTCCCTTAGGACAGATTTTATCTATATCATTTATATACAGAATAAACAATAGAGGTCCCAATACAAATCCCTGAGGCACGCTATATACAGTATCAATTAATTCAGAATATATATCATTGAATCTAACTTGCTGCTTCCTATTGCTTAAATATGATTTTATCCATTCCAATACAACTCCTCTTATTCCATACTGATATAATTTTTCCAATAATCTTTTTCTATCTACTGTCTCAAACGCTCTTTTAAGATCCAGTAATATCACTCCTACCATTTTTTTCTCCTCAACTAACCGCTTCCAGTCCTCGATAATACTTTGAATTGCCGTCTCACACGACTGATGTTTTCTAAAACCCGATTGATGTTCAGTTATTATTTCATTATCTTCTATAAATTCTTCCAACTGTTTTTTAACAACTAATTCTAACACTTTTTCATATATCGGTAACATATTAATCGGTCTATATTCGCTCGCTTTTTTTGGCTTATTTACCTTTGGCATTGGTATTATCGTGGATGTTTTCCACCCTTCTGGACATTTACCTGTACTAAGCGAATCATTTATCACCCCTACAAATTTGTCTTTTATCTCGTGTATCACCATTTTTAGTATATTACTAGTAATCCCCTCCTCTGTTCCGCTCTTTTGTGGTAGTTCCCTAACAATTTGTATTAAATCGTTTGCATCAATTTGCTCAAAATTTTCCATGATATCCTTATTCTCAATTACATATATTGATCTCCTACCTGTTCTTTTCATCCCCTTATTATCAATAGATTTCACAATATTACTAATACTTTGTACATAATATATATTAAATTTATCAGCTATATTACACTCTTCAATGTCATCTAATATTTCAAAATCTGCATTATCAATGTCCATTGAGCCCTTTTGCTCACCCTTAATTAAATCTTTCAGAGTTTTCCACATTTTTGTAGGATCACCCTTATTATGATCTATCATATTCTCATAATATTCCTTCTTTTTTGTCTTGATAAGTTTTACTACTGCATTTCTTTCACTTTTGAAAAATGCCCAGTCCTGATCCGTACCTGTGCTAACCTCCCTACTGTAAGCCTCATCCCTTCTTACTGCCGCCATTCTTATCTCATCTGAAAACCATTTCTTCCCTTTCCATACTTTCGGAATTTTAAACTTTTTCTTAGGCGCTACAGTATCCATTACATTTACTATACTATTAACAAATTTCTCAGCCCTTGTATTTACATCTAACCCTTGACCTTGCTCAATTCTTTCCCCTATTATACTAAGAAATTCATCTACATCAAACTTACTATAATCCCTGCCTCTAAATTCTTTATATTTATTATCTTTTATATTTACATTTAATTCAACTTTGAGCCATGCATGGTCCGTTATTTTCGGTTTCTCATACACCTGCACCTTCACTTGATTATTAGAAAAAATTAAATCGATAGTCGTTTGACTATCCTTTGTAACTCTCGTAGGATTATCATCATATTGCTTCATCCCTAAGTTTTGCATTACCGTTAATAATTTCTTTGAATAAAATGAATCTAGCATTATATCTATATTAAAGTCTCCTATTACCATACAGTCACCTTTTATTATTAAATTTTCTACTGTATTTTCCAAAAATCTCACAAAGTCACCATCCGACGCACTCGACGAATGATACACTACCGCTATCACACCCCTATACATATTCTCTCTCATTTCTATCGCCACGCACCAACAGTTTGACTCTATCTTTTTTTTCTCTACTATCTTAAATTTAATATTACTCCTAACGTATAAAAGCACTCCTCCTGTATGTCTATTTTCAGCATCACATCTAACTATACTATATCCCGGTATACAGGGTGATTCAGAATAAGTATATTGTCCCGAAAATGTCACATTCTTGACGCGATTCTAAGACGATTTTTCCTCTACAAAAAATTTCTCCGAACCTTAGGTTTTAAGTTACCTATTCTTTAAAATTTTTTTAATTTTTTTAATTTTTTAAAAATAAAAACAGTAAAATTTATAAGCGGTATATTCGGAACTACGAGTTATTAAATAAAATAAAGTGAATAAGTACCTTATCACATGTACAGGAGGTAGGCCTAGGCAAGGGCGGCGCGATTCACTGACATTTACTGTCGCGAGCACTTATGTGAGGCCAAGTGAGGCACCTGCTGCGATCAGCTGATTGTTGCACATTTCGTTTTCTCTCTCATTTACTAAATCACTCGTCACTTACTCACTCACGTTTCACTTAATTCGTTCATCTCGAAAAAAAAAACCGTAACACACGCGGCAGCGCAACACACAACACACGCGTTATCACGCCATGTATCAAGAGACACGGTAACGGCCGATATTGTCTCGTGCCAAGTGCACGCGGAGCGAGACCACCCCGTAACTCTTTTACGCGACGTGACGAGTTGCGATTTACAAGCTGTGCTCGCGACAGTGAATGTCAGTGAATCGCGCCGCCCTTGCCTAGGCCTACCTCCTGTACATGTGATAAGGTACTTATTTACTTTATTTTATTTAATAACTCGTAGTTCCGGGTATACCGCTTATAAATTTTACTGCTTTTATTTTTAAAAAATTAAAAAAATTAAAAAAATTTTTTAAATTTTAAAAAATAGGTAACTCAAAACCTAAGCTTCGGAGAAATTTTTTGTAGAGGAAAAATCGTCTTAGAATCGCGTCAAGAATGTGACATTTTCGGGACAATATACTTATTCTGAATCACCCTGTATTGACCTCACTATCCTCTATTTCTACAGTCAATCTCGTCTCTGATAACGCTAAGATTGCAGGATTCCTTCTCTTCATAATCTGATGTTGTATCTCGTCCTTATGCGCCAAAAAGCTCTGAGCATTTGTATACCAAAGTAATTCCGCATCTTCCTGTAGTTGCTACTTCGCGTCTTCCCAGCCAGCTTTCTTTTTCTTTTCCTCTAGTACTCTCTTGAATGTCGGGCACTCCGAGTCTACCGCCTCATGTTCTAAATTCAGCTTCAAATTATACGTCTTATTTTTATACATACAATTTATACAGCTCTTTTTTGTTGCCGTACAATCGCTCGCCTTATGGTTTCCTGCACATTTGAAACATGCTTCCTGCCTCGTGCAATTCTTAGCCATGTGGAAGTAACCCCAGCATTTGTAGCATCTTACGACGCTAATAAAATTGTATACTACACATTTTTTCCAACCAATATTTAATCTTCCTTTCTTTATCATCTCTTCATGTGTACCATCATCTACCTCCAAAATCAGAGATCCCTCTACCTCTCCTCTTCTTCCGCGGGATCGCTCGTTATTCTTGTCTCTTCCTTTAAATAATCTCTTCACTACCCGCATACAGAGATCATCTCTTGCTACACCTTCAATTTTATTCTGTTTCTTAATCGCATTTAACAACTTATCATCATCCATTTTCATTTCATCTTCTCCAACATTAATTACTTTAATCTTGGGTTTCTTCCTCTGTGGCTCATCGACCTTGAAATCCTCTCCCATTGTGAAAAAATTGAAAAAATTAATATAAAATGTGAAAAATTTTAGTGAAAAAAACTTGGCGCTGCTAAATTTTAAAATATTTGAAAGCAATAAATAACTAATTTAAAATATTAAATTAATAATTACAATGTGAATGTAGAGACTTTCACACATTAATTTAAAGTACTTTTTCCATTTATAGAAATTGTTTCATTAATATCTATATATTATTATGTTTAGCAGCGCCAAGTTTTTTTCACTAAAATTTTTCACATTTTATATTAATTTTTTCACTTCAATGTGGGAATACACTTCTTAAAAAAACAATAGTTATTTTTCGATATAATATATATTTAATTGGCGCAATTTAAAGATATCATTTCTTTTTTTTTGTAATAAATATATTACTTTGATTTTTTCAAAGTAAAAATATTACTTGGATTTTTTCGAGGTACAAAGATAAGTACTTCGATTTTTTCAAGGTACACCAAGCGTGCTTGGCGTCATTTTTTTTACCTTTTTGTAAAAGGTAATTTTGTACGGATATCACCCTTTTTTGTTAAAGATACATCAAACGCCTTAATGTCTATCGACATCGACATTTATGTCTGATAAAATCAAATGTAAATATTTTTTGTATTATAACTTACAAGAATTATATCTGAGAGTTTGACATCCTTAAATGTGCAGTGTAGTTTGTATAAATTTATAAATCATTAAAAAAATTAAGACAAAATATGAATATATTAGGCAAAGTCAAGTTTGTCGAGAGCACATTATGCAGTGTTTGCTATAAATAAATTTTGTCGAAAGAAAAACAGATTTGATACAGAATTTGGCATGTAGGACGCTATTGGAAGAATGTTATAGTAGATAATATATATATATAGTAAAGTTTGTTAACAAAATAAGGCAATTAATAATTTATAATACAAACTGCACTGCACATTTAATTAAGGATGTCACTGTCAAATATAATTTTTGTGTTACAATACAAAAAATATTTAGATTTAATTTTATCAGATATATTCGATAGTTATTATTAGAGAAAGAGAGAGAGAGATAGATAGATAGATAGATAGTATCGCTATTTATTACGCGGTCCAGGATAGGATCCTCTCAAGCGCAAAAATTAAAATACAAACAATAAAAATAAAAAATTTTAAAGTATAAAAATAACACAGGGTGATTCAGGATCGAAAAAATCATTATGCAAGTGTACATGTGTATGCCAGCATACGTGTGCCAGTGCCTGTGTACGCGCGTGTATGAGTGTGTGTGTATGTATGGACTCATGATTTCGCATTTAATAAATAGTCGTATAGCATTTTCTTGAAAGCATTTAGTGACTCAGAATTACGCATGTTACACGGAAGGCTATTCCAAAGTTTGGCCGAATGATACCTAAATGACCTTTTGTAAAATTCAGTTCGACATAAAGGCAAAAATAGGGTGTCGTTTTGTGCCCTAGTATCTCGCTGAGTTCTGTCACATCTAAATTCAAATCTGCTGTATAAGACGCTAGGGACCTTAGAGCGCAGAAAAGTAAAAGTCAGATTGCCAATAAAATAATCTCGTCGTGAACTCAACTTTAGCCACCCAAGCTTATTGAAATATGGGGTGATATGCTCATCCCATCTCACTTGATATATAAAGCGGACACAGGCATTGAAAGCCCGTTGAAGCCTCAAGTTTTGCTCACCCGAGATATCCGTGAGAACAGAGCAGCAATAATCAAAGAAAGGTACTATTAAAGCAGAGACTAACCGCACCCGCAGTGGAAACGGCAGTAGGTGCTTGCACAATTTGAATTGGTGTAATGAGGCGTTGACTCTTGAGATCGTCCTGGACACTTGTTTCTCCCATGAGAGTGTGCTGGCAATTGTAAGACCAAGGCAGACCACAGAATCACTGTACGGTATCACAGTGTTGCCGACCAGGATGTTTGGCAGTTTGCCACTGTAGGCCATGTTAACGTATCTCGCTGTTCCCATAATCATCGCTGTGGTCTTTTTAGGATTCAGAGCCAATTTATTCTTGGTAGCCCATTCTACAATCTTCGAAATGTCCTGGTTAATCTGATGAATAGCTGTCCTCAGGTGCCTAGGTTCCACATGCAGGTATATAAGAAGATCATCCGCATAAAAATTATAGAGACAAAAACTCAAGACCGATTTAAAATCCAGCAAATAAAGGATGAACAAGAGAGGACCCAATACCGATCCTTGAGGAACACCGGCAAATATTGTTTTCGCAGATGATTTGTTACGCGAAACTGGATCGCGGACCGCTTGTTTCCTGCCATCCAAGTATGCACAAATCCAACGAAGAGCAGAGCAGGAGAAGCCCGCATTTCTTAATTTGTCTATCAAAATCCTATGACAAACATTGTCAAAGGCCTTGGTAAAATCGAAAAATACGGCTATGGTGACTTTTCTTGAATCCGCTGTCTGTCTCACATCATCCAGGAATCTTATTAAAGCTGTTTGCGTTGAGTGACCTTTTCTATATGCCGATTGGTACTGGTCGAGGGTGTCGGATGATTCAAGATACTCCTTGATCTGGTCAGCTACTATTCTCTCCATAATTTTGGAAATGGCACACAGGATTGAAATCGGTCTATAATCCCGCAGTTCTGCAGGACATTTTACCTTTGGGATAGGGCTTACCACCGCCATCTTCCACAAGTCGGGATACACTCCCTCTTCCAGCCAATAGTTGAAAATGTGCACTATCACTGAGAGAATGCATGGTAACCCAATCTTGATAAGTTTCGGCGATAGACCATCATCACCAACTGCCTCCAATTTATTGTCCTTGAGAGCCTTAAGCACATGGTGGAGTTCAATATGCTTCCAATAAAATTTCATGTCGCTATACTCTTCCTCTCCAAGGTAGTAGCCGTTCCCAACATCATCATCTCTGTTTAAGGCCAGTGAAGAGCCTGAGAAATATTCATTTAACTCTTCAATAGAGAAGAGCAGTTGTTTGTCGGTAGTTTTCATTTTGACCAGGCCAAGATGTTTAAGCCTTTTCCATATTGAGCTCGAATCCGTAAGATCATCAAAAGCAGTTAAGTAATACCTGCTTTTAGCATCACGTATCAGACTCTGCGTCCGATTTCTCAGGACTCTAAACTCATCATAGTTCGCATCCGTTCTGTTCCTTCTCCACCTTCTTCTCGCCCTGTCCCTCTCCTTCATCTGGTCCCTAATGTCACTCGAAAGCCAGGGTGCCGGTAGGTGCTTAGGACTAATCTTCCGTATAGGCGCATGCCTGTTGAAACATTCAACAAGATATTCATTCAGAATCCCGACTTTCCTGTTGACATCGTTCACACCAAATACGGAACTCCAATCACAATAACTAAGTTCCTCAAGAAAGCGCTCAGAGTCAAAAGAACGGAAGTCCCTAACTTCGACGCTCCGCTTCTGGAAACGCCTGATCTTTAGACCATACTCAATGTACACCATGTCATGAGCCGAAAGGAAGTTAACATCCTGTTGACCGTAAGAGATAAGTTTATCCGCATCATCTATCATGCATAAGTCCAGCCACGTAGAAGACATGCGTGTGTGATAAGTGGGTCCGTATGGCACCAAGGAAAAATGCATAGTGTCAACAAAAGACTTAATAAATTCAGAGTCGTATGACCGAGAATTTAGATCAGCATTGAAGTCCCCAAGAATGATTGTGTGATTATAAAGAGCAGATAAATCAGCAACGATATTGAGAGCCTCCGATAGATAACCGCAGTGTGGAGGCCGATACACGACCATTAGGAGAAACTTGGAACTCCAGTCCGTCGAGATCTTAGCCACCAAGTATTCCGGCCTACGACAGTATGCATCCTCCGAGTGCCTCAGCGTCTTAGCCCTTAATTGGTCGCATAGATAGAAGGCAACGCCACCACCCGCCTAGCCCACACGATCCTGCCTCACGACGTGGTAACCACGTAGAGATACCATATGATCCGGAATGGATGGTTTTAACCAGGTCTCGGACATACAGATGACATGGAAACCCGAACCTTCAAAAAAAGATCTAAATTCATCAAGGTGGGCTAACAACGACTGACAATTTACATGACAAATACGCAAGCAATCCATTGCGTTAGCCATAGTTGATACAATTAATTCTGTCCGCTAACCGCCTGCGCAAAATAGGACAGCATCTGCTGTCCAAAGCCGAGTGCGATGGATCCTCATGAGTCATCCACTTCTTGCAGTAACCACACACCGGCTCTGCATCCCTCTTCACACAATCCTTCGTTTCATGCGCCCCAGCACAGTGACCACAGAGTGATGTGAATCTACAGCTTTTCGCAAAGTGCCCAAAAGCAAGACATTTAGAGCATTGCAGCACTCTTACATGATCCGACACTTTGCATGCATAGTAGCTCACGAAAACATGCTTCTCCTTCAGCAACAATGGACGGATGTTCGGCGATACCTCAACCACGCAATTCGTGGTAGCACGATTCTCTTTTGACGGATAAATGTAGACAATCTTGACCTGCGATGTGTCTGCTTGTGACATGTCCTTTAGGTTTAAAGCAATAATCTCAGATTTGAGATCATCCCTCGATAAGCTACGGGGAACACCTTGCACCAGTAGCCTAGGGTTGATTTTGCTTTTCTGCTCCAATTTTAGTCCGGCTTTTTCTAAGACCTTTGAATTTCTCATTTTATCTAAGTCCACTGTGTGCGCCTCAATCTTGACGCCATTGTTCCTCAGAGAGAGAGAGAGAGAGAGAGAGAGAGAGAGAGAGAGAGAGAGAGAGAGAGAGAGAGATTGATTGATTGATTGATTGATTGATTGATTAGGTTTATTATGCCCAAGCATAAGCTAAAGGGCAAAGGTACAATACAAACAAGTAAAAAAGAAAAAAAAATGTAATGCTTAAGATCTAAATAGATATAATATAATACAACTTAAACTAGGTTTATGTATATATAATGCAAAAACTAGATATCCGACTAGACGATGTGAAACGCACCATATAATCACAAGGAAGGCCGAGAGTCAGCCAGATACGGAAGCAAACAAAAATAAATGGAGAAGGTTTTTGAAAGATGCAAAAAAAGATTCAGATGTAATGTTAGTAGGAAGAGAATGCCAAAACCGAATTGAAGAAAGACGAAAGGAGTGCATATACATGGCAGTTCTGCAAGTTGGAATGTGAAAAGTAAGTGATGAGGCGCCAAGACTATCAGATCTCCTTAGTGATGGGTCAGGAAGAGTGAAAAGCTCACTCAAGTAAGATGGAGACTGTAAGAACAGGATGCGATACATCTGACAACCAAGAAAATAAAGCCTTCTATTTTCAACTGAGAGCCAGCCCAGACGTCGTCTGTAAGGCGTAATATGATCGTCACGTCTAAGATTAAAAATGAAGCGAATACAGCAATTTGCAAGTTTCTGCAATTTAGTATTTAACTCATTGCTTAAGCCATGATAGACAAGACAGCAATAGTCGATGTGCGGTATAATTAATGCTGTAACTAATTTGATTCTAAGTTCAGTTGAAAGAGAATTTTTATTAAATTTAAGTTTGTACAGCGCATAATGGACTTTTTGCAAGACATGCAAAATGTGTTTCCTCCAAGAAATAGTAGACGTGAAAACGACACCCAAATTCCTCACTTCACTCACAAAAGGAAGAGGTATATGGTTTACAATAATAGGCAATAGAAGACTAAAATCAATTTGCCTAACATAAGCTTGACTACCAAAAATGAGCACCTTTGATTTGGCAGGATTTAATTTGAGACCATTAGACTCAGCATAGTCAAAAATAGCGTTGGCATCTCTAGAAATCAATCCAATCCACGAAGAATGTCAGCCGGTGAGCATGATAGATAAATTTGAATGTCATCAGCAAACATCATATGAAATGCATGCTGCAAGATACCACCAATGTCATTGATAAAGAGGGAGAATAAGAGCGGGCCAAGCACGGAGCCTTGAGGGACGCCGGATGATGTAGACAACCAATCAGAAAGTTTACCACTGTCATCAACCACAGCCTGAGAGCGACCAGTCAAATACGAGAAAATCCACGTAAGAACGGCATCAGAGAAACCGAATTTCTTAAGCTTCAAGAGTAGACAAAAATGTGGTACAGTATCGAATGCTTTACTGAAATCAAAGAGGATCATGATTGTGACAAGTCTGTTGTCAATCCCCTCCTTGATATCGTCACAAATACGTAGTAGTGCTGACTGAGTATTATGACACGGTCGATACGCAGACTGTCTCGGATTTAAGAGATTATGCTCAATCAAGTATTCAGTGATTTGTGAGGCAACAATCCTCTCGAGAATTTTAGAAAGTTCAGGCAGATTGGCAATCAGTCTCGTATCCGACGGGGATGATGGAATGCGAATTTTCAAAAGAGGGCGGATGAGCGCCCGCTTCCACTGAGACGGAAATGAAGAAGTCTCCAATGAGCGGTTGAATAAAGCAGTAAGAAAAGATGAAATCCTAGGCCATGCAATACGCGAAATATAAAGCGGAATTCCATCAGAACCCGACGCATACGAATGAAGCGGTCCTCCAGAAATGAGTTTAAAAATCATGCACGGTGTTATAGCCAAAAAAACAAATTCTGGGCGTTGAGATAGACAAGTAACTCAAGCAATGGCGGATATAAAGTCAGCATATAAGCAAGGCAACTGAGCATTAGAAACCAAAACATAAAATAAATTTAATTGATCAGGCATAAAAAAACGTAGAGGAGAAGCCAAGGATGATTTTACAAAACCCAACCGAGCAAGTTCTCTCCAAAGTTTAGCAGGATTCATGATATTTTTGAGAGAATTGAATTGAAATTCACTCTTGGCACGCCTTATATCGATATTAAGCCGGTTACAAAAAAGTCTGTAGGTGGCATAACCAAGTAAACTATTAGAACGTTTTGCTTGCTTATATAGCTGATTCCGAGTACAAAACTGGGTTTTAAGTTCGACCGTAAGCCACTGCGCAGGGGGCTTCTTGATAGCGAATACACGCTCAGGAGCAAACACATCCAGCGAACTACGTAAAATGTCAGACAACACCGCACAAAGCCCATCAACTCCAGGAACATTAGTCTGGTCATCAAGTCCGACACAACTACCATCAGTGATTGCCCGAATGCACGCAAAAGAATCAGTACTCTCCATGATAGACTGAAGATGATCTCGAAACTCATCAGCATCAATGGTTTTGTAACTACGCCTTCGGATGTTACGCTCAATCGCCACGTTCACACCAAGTGACAGTGACAATTCGATGAGATCGTGACCCGCTATAAACGGGCACTCCGATTTAACAAACGTCAGGACCTTATCACCGTCGTCCACCGCAAAAATATCCAGCCACGAGTCGGAAGTAGTTGTGTGATGTGTAGCGTCAGAGCGCACATTATTCAATGATAAGCCTGACATAAGCTCACGTAGATAATTCGCTTCAAAATTAGTCGAAAGAAGGTCGCAGTTAAGGTCTCCACCTATGATTATGTTTTTATAAAGATGTGAAACATTCATGAGTGTTTCAACGAATTCATGTAAAAGGAGACCCTTAGGTCTTCTGTACACTGACGCAAATAATACTGACGCATTGTTAGGTAAACGGATTGCGATAATTAGATATTCCGGAGAGTTTATGTCAACTCCCGCAGAAGAGGCGATAACCTCGACCTTCAATGAATCGTGAACAAAGCAGGCAACTCCTCCGCCTCGTCTACCCACTCGATCATTACAAATTAGAAAATAGCCATCTAAAGCGACCAGAGCATCAGAAACATCAGAATGTAACCATGTTTCGGATACCGAAATGACGTGATATAAGTTGACAGCAAAACGTATTCTAATTAAGTCAATATGCCCTCGAAGGGAATTAGCATTAAACTGAGCTACGCGAAATTGAGTAGACGAGACGGATTCACAATGTGTAACTAAAGTTGAAGACATGTCGGACAATGACTGGTCGGATCGTGCACGTCAAACGAGCTTATCGAGATCGGCGCTAGAATTGATTTAAATGACAGGCTTACCGTCCGACTGCCTGACACGAATGCGACCTCCCCTCACCCAGACATGCATGTAAGATTTTTCTTTAGCAATACGTTTAGTTTGCTGAAGCAGTTCATATCTATCTTTGGGGAGAAACTCATTAACATACACGCTTCGACCAGAACCACCGTCGCAAATCTCACCCTGCTTGAGCACGCGACGCTCTCGCTTTTTCGAAATAATAGTATCGCGAACCGCACCTGAGGCTAGGGTGACAATATATGAGTTAGAGGAAGAGACCGACAAGGGTCGGTCATGAGACGCAACTGGTAAAGGCTTGCGAGCAACAGCCCTGACGTCGAGAATATGACAGGACAAATCAGGGACACCAAGGGTCGAAAATACATTGCGAACGCACTCCAGGGGGAAAATAGACATTTGAGCTGGTACACCCGAAATAATAAGCATATTTTCAGTCCTCTCAGTCAGAGACCGCGGGACCGAAAGAGAACTTCGCCGATCACGACCCGAATCACGAACCTCATTCGCAAGAGTAACACACTTTTGCTCTAAGCTAGTAATACGTTGACTATTACGATCAACATCGTTCGCAATAGAAGTCAACTGATCGAGCTTAACGTTGAGCTCGCTATTAATTCGCTGCTGAGTTTCGACAAAAGCGGAAAGTTCGCTATTAGTCCGCAGTTGAGCTTCAACAAATGCAGAAAGTTCACTATTTGTTTGCTGCTGAGCTTTAACTGAAGCAGAAAGTTCACTGCTTGTACGCTGCTGGGTATCGACAAAGTCAGAAAATCTTTTATCCGACGTCTTCAACTGCTCAATCAATTGACGTAAAAGCTCATTGGTTGAGACATCGCTCCGAGACTTGATCTGACATTGCGGATGCGGCTGAGTAATAGTGATCGCAGGAGTGGCCATGTCAGCAGAATCTAAAGACGGTTTAACTATTTCCACAGCCGGTGTTGGAGACAATGAAGCGGCCAACGGCTTACAACAATGGTCCGCGTATTTGGTCGTGGAGTACGGCTTGACACAATCACGATGAAAAATCTTCTTACACTCACATTCAACCGAAGCAGTCGCAATTGTCTTTCTACACCTAGTGCATTTATTGCACACACGCTCCATAAGCAATCCGTTGACCGCAGCAAAGAGGAGAACCAGAACTGTAGTACAGCGGTCCGATGGGTAACAGATGGCAGCCCGTCTCGAAACCCACAGATGTCACCACATGCATGAATCGGATGGTAACTTATGCGCAAATCAGGTGTGAGAGAGCGCAGCGTGCAGAGAAGAGAAAAGCAGGAGCATGAGCAGCAAGAGTCTACAACAATCAAGATCCGATCAAGCAAAAGTGAGGTTAGGATCAGAAGCAAATTTTTACTCCGAGATTGCCGGAACAGCAGTCGCAAGAAAGGAAAGATAATATATCTATCCTGACAAGCAACGAAAGACCTGCTTGAACCTGCAACAAAATAGCCCGAAAGCAATTTACGGCAGAGACAAAGATCACTGAAAGCCAGAGCAGGAAAACAGAGCAGCACGCGGTACTCACCAGAGAGAGAGAGAGAGAGAGAGAGAGAGAGAGAGAGAGAGAGAGAGAGAGAGAGAGAGAGAGAGATGATTTTTATTAAGCCCAAGCCTAAGTTAAACGGCAAAGAAATAACATCACAGAAACACATGTGTCATAAAGTAACAGTAAGATGTGTTGCAGAGTAAGAGACTGTATGGAGATATCAAATCCGCGAAGTTAATAAGCAATTGATAGCATAAAGTGATGGCTTCATATAACAACATAATGTGCCTCTCAACAACACATGCCACTTAAACCTTATAATACATCCTCATAACACAATGTGTCGTAAAGTAACAGTAATAAATCGATTATAATATCATAATGTAAGAATAATGAAAAATATAATAATACATATTATGCTCTCTATCTCATGACAAGATCGCCAAGAACAACTTAATGTATAACTTAACAACTAACGCAACTAGAACTAATAATTACAAAAAGTAGATATAAAATCACAAATGTACAGACATAAGTTATACAGACTCAGATTCAGATGCCTGCAAAAATGAACGCAGAAGACCCTTAAAGGATATTAAAGAGGATGCCGATGTAATGCTGCCCGGGAGAGAATGCCAAAAATATATGGAGCAAATATGGAAGGAATTCCTGTATGTGACTGTTCTGTGAGCAGGAAGGTGAAAGGTTTGAGAAGAGGTAACATGTCGTTCTGACCTCCTAAGCTCTGGATCAGGTAGGGTAAAAAGCTCACGCAAATATGATGGGGAACGTATGTAAAGGATCCGATACATCGAGCAGCCAAGAAAATAAAGCCTTCTGTTCTCGACCAAGAGCCAACCCAATCTTCGCCTAAACGGTGTAATGTGTACATCACGCCTCAGATTGAAGATAAATCGTATACCACAATTCACTAGCCTTTGAAGTTTGGTGTTTAGCTTGCTGGTCAGACCGTGATACACTAAACAGCAGTAGTCAATATGAGGCAAAACCAAGGTGACAACAAGTTTAATTCTTGATGCGGTAGAAAGACTGTTCTTGTTGAACCTAAGTTTATATAACGCATGATGAACCTTACGTGAGACAAGCAAGATATGTTTCCTCCAAGAAAGATTAGACGTGAAGACAACCCCCAAGTTCTTCACCTCAGTCACAAAAGGCAGGGGCATGTTATTTACAATGACAGGTGGTAGAAGGTCGAGATTAATATTACTAACATGTGCTTGACTACCAAATACCATAACATTCGATTTCGCCGGATTGAGTTTGAGACCATTCAAGTCAGCGTAATCAAAGATGGCATTAGCATTTTTAGTAATCCGCTCAAGGCCCTGAAGGATGTAAGCCGGCGGACACAAGTAGTAGATCTAAATATTATCAGCAAACATCATGTGATGCAAATAGAGCAAGACACGACCAATATCATTAACATAGATGGAAAACAAAGGAGGACCCAGCACAGAACCCTGAGGCACTCCCGATGACGTAAACAACCAATCAGAAAGTTTACCAGCCCCATCGACCACCGCTTGAGATCGGCCAGTCAGGTATGAGAAGATCCATGTCAGAGCTGCGTCAGAAAAACCAATTTTTTTTAGCTTTATAAGAAGTCAAAGATGTGGGACTGTGTCAAAGGCCTTACTGAAATCGAACAGTATCATAATTGTGACCAGCCCATCATCAATCCCTTTCTTTATATCGTTGCAGACCCGCAAGAGAGCAGACTGGGTGTTATAACCAGGGCGGTACGCAGACTGTCTAGGATTTAAGAGATCATACATAGATAATCGTCCATATAGTGTGCAATCTGCGATGCCACTATGTTTTCGAGGATCTTCGACAGCTCAGGCAAATTAGCTATCGGTCTTGTGTCAGACGGAGACAACGGAATACGAACTTTAGAGTGAGGGCGGATCAGGGCACGCTTCCACTCCGACGGAAACATTGAAGTTTCCAACGAACTATTAAATAGCTCTATGAGCAATGGACCTACAACAGGCCAAGCAATCCGCTGAACAAACATCGGAATGCCATCTGAGCCTGACGCATAAGAGTGAAGCGGCCCGGCAGACATAAGCTTAAGGACCTCGCAAGGCGTTACCACAGAGAAATCAAATTCCGGATGCTGGGATGGCCTAACAACGTACGCAATAGATGAGGCGAAGTCCGCATATGTACACGGCGACTGAGCGTTGGATACAGAAGCAAAATGCACGTTCAGCTGGTCAGACGTAAAAAAGTGTAAATGAGAAACCAATGTTGATTTGACCAGTTCGAGACGTGCAAGTTCCCTCCATAGCTTAGCTGAGTCAGTGACATTGATAAGAGAATTGAATTGGAACTCACTTTTTGCACGTTTGATATCCACATTTAGCTGGTTTCGAAAGAGTCTATAGGTGGCATAGCCCAGCAAACTATTAGAGCGCTTTGCCTGTTTATACAGTCGGTTTCGTTCACGGAGCCGAGTCACGAGATCATCAGTGAGCCACTGCACAGAAGGCTTCCTGATTACAAATTTATGTGCCGGGGCGCACACATCCAGTGCCTCAAGCAAGGTCCCCGACACCACCGCACAGAGCCCATCCACACTCGACCCATCACTCCGGCCACCAGGTATATCATGGAGACCATCAGTGATAGCCCGAATGCACTCACGGAACGTGGAACCACCCATGACTAACCGCAGACGATCCCGGAACTCGTCCCCGTCAATGCTCTTATAACTACGCCTTAAAATAAAGCGCTTAAAAACTATGTTCGCATTAAGTGAGAGCGACAATTCTATAAGGTCATGACCGGCAATAAACGGGCTTTCAGATTTAACAAAAGTTCGGACCTTCTCACTATCATCCACAGCCAAAACATCCAGCCACGAGTCAGCAGTAGCTGTATATGAGAGAGAGAGAGGAGAGAGAGAGAGAGAGAGAGAGAGAGAGAGAGAGAGAGAGAAAGAGAAAGAGAGAAAGAGATTGATTGATTGATTGATTGATTGAGCTTTATTAGCCTTCTCGGCTATTATTTACATCAAATGTCTACAATTATTCAACATGAGGTACAATATATTCTTTTAACATACGTTTAAATTGATCTAATTTTTCACATTGCCTTAATTCAGTCGGTAAGGCGTTGTACATATTCAAACCTTCATAAAACAAACTTTTTTGTCCGCTTCTTGTTCTACGAAATTGTATTGCAATACTCCCGGTCTGTCTCGTTTGCCTTCCGCTCACATCTCCTACTATTTCTATCCTATTACCTAAGTGTTTTGGCAACATACCTTTTACTATCTTAAAAATAAACACACATTGTATCTTAGCCTCTGTCTCACACTCATAAACCTAAGGGTTTGTAGCATTAATTCTACTTTAGCATATCGCGAACATTGTAAAATGACCCTCATGGCTCGGTTTTGAGCCACTTGCAGTCGATTCAGCTGCGTTTCACCCATGCCTACAAACAACGTAGCACAATACTCAAAATGAGGTGCTATGATTGACTTATACACAGTACATCTAGTGTACACCGATATATCATTCTCTATTCTATTCAAAAAGCATACTTTTTTCCCGATTTTCTTTAACATATAATCACAGTGATCCTCCCAACGGAGTCTACTATCAATCATAACACCTAAATATTTTGCATTCTCCACACGCTCTATAACAGTTCCATCCAAGCATTTCACTATTATGTTTGATTTCAATTCCTTTCTTATACTTCTAACTATCATATATTTGGTCTTATCCGCATTCAATTTCAACATATTTACATTCATCCATTCTTCAACTATACCGAACACCATATTCAATTTCATTTCTAATTCTTCACAGCTCTCTCCTGTTACACTCACTGTCGTGTCATCTGCAAATAACTTAAATCTACTTCCCTTAGGACAGATTTTAACTATATCATTTATATACAGAATAAACAATAGAGGTCCCAATACTGATCCCTGAGGCACGCCATATACAGTATCAATTAATTCAGAATATATATCATTGAATCTAACTTGCTGCTTTCTATTGCTTAAATATGATTTTATCCATTCCAATACAACTCCTCTTATTCCATGCTGATATAATTTTTCCAATAATCTTTTTCTATCTACTGTCTCGAACGCTCTCTTAAGATCCAGGAATATCACTCCTACCATTTTTTTCTCCTCAACTAACCGCTTCCAGTACTCGATAATACTTTGAATTGCCGTCTCACATGACTGATGTTTTCTAAATCCCGATTGATGTTTAGTTATTATTTCATTATCTTCTATAAATTTTTCCAACTGTTTTTTAACAACTAATTCTAACACTTTTTCATATATCGGTAACATATTAATCGGTCTATATTCGCTCGCTTTTTTTGGCTTATTTACCTTTGGTATCGGTATTATCGTGGATGTTTTCCACCCCTCTGGACATTTACCTGTACTAAGCGAATCATTTATCACCCCTACAAATTCGTCTTTTATCTCGTGTATCACCATTTTTAGTATATTATTAGTTATCCCCTCCTGTGTTCCGCTCTTTTGTGGTAGTTTCCTAACAATTTGTATTAAATCGTTTGCATCAATTGGCTCAAAATTTTCCATGATATCCTTATTCTCAATTACATATATTGATCTCCTACCTGTTCTTTTCATCCCCTTATTATCAATAGATTTCACAATATTACTAATACTTTGTACATAATATATATAAATTTATCAGCTATATTACACTCTTCAATGTCATCTAATATATCAAAATCTACATTATCAATGTCCACTGAGCCTCCTTGCTCACCCTTAATTAAATCTTTCAGAGTTTTCCACATTTTTGTAGGATCACCCTTATTATGATCTATCATATTCTTATAATATTCCTTCTTTTTTGTCTTGATAAGTTTTACTACTGCATTTCTTTCACTTTTGAAAAATGCCCAGTCCTGATCCGTACCTGTGCTAACCGCCCTACTGTAGGCCTCATCCTTTCTTACTGCCGCCATTCTTATCTCATCTGAAAACCATTTCTTCCCTTCCCATACTTTCGGAATTTTAAACTTTTTCTTAGGCGCTACAGTATCCATTACATTTACTATACTATTAACAAATTTCTCAGCCCTTGTATTTACATCTAACCCTTGACCTTGCTCAATTCTTTCCCCAATTATACTAAGAAATTCATCTACATCAAACTTACTATAATCCCTGCTCTAAATTTTTTATATTTATTATCTTTTATATTTACATTTAATTCAACTTTGAGCCATGCATGGTCCGTTATTTTCGGTTTGTCATACACCTGCACCTTCACTTGAGTATTAGAAAAAATTAAATCGATAATCGTTTAACTATCCTTTGTAACTCTCGTAGGATTATCAACATATTGCTTCATCCTTAAGTTTTGCATTACCGTTAATAATTTCTTTGAATAAAATGAATCTAGCATTATATCTATATTAAAGTCTCCTATTACCATACAGTCACCTTTTATTATTAAATTTTCTACTGCATCTTCCAAAAATCTCACAAAGTCACCATCCGACGCACTCGGCGAATGATACACTACCGCTATCACACCCCTATACATATTCTTTCTCATTTCTATCGCCACGCACCAACAGTTTGACTCTATCTTTTTCTTCTCTACTATCTTAATTTTAATATTACTCCTAACGTATAAAAGCACTCCTCCTGTATGTCTATTTTCAGCATCACATCTAACTATACTATATCTCGGTATATTGACCTCACTATCCTCTATTTCTACAGTCAATTTCGTCTCTGATAACGCTAAGATCGCAGGATTCCTTCTCTTCATAATCTGATGTTGTATCTCGTCCTTATGCGCCAAGAAGCTCTGAGCATTCGTATACCAAAGTAATTCCGCATCTTCCTGTAGTTGCTACTTCGCGTCTTTCCAGCCAGCTCTTTTTTTCTCTTCCTCTAGTACTCTCTTAAATGTTGGGCACTCCGAGTCTACCGCCTCATGTTCTAAATTCAGCTTCAAATTATACGTTTTATTTTTATACATACAATTTATACAGCTCTTTTTTGTTGCCGTACAATCGCTCGCCTTATGGTTTCCTGCACATTTGAAACATGCTTCCTGCCTCGTGCAATTCTTAGCCATGTGGAAGTAACCCCAGCATTTGTAGCATCTTACGATGCTAATAAAGTTGTATACTACACATTTTCTCCAACCAATATTTAATCTTCTTTTCTCTATCATCTCTTCATGTGTACCATCACCTACCTCCAAAATCAGAGATCCTTCTACCTCTCCTCTTCTTCCACGGGATCGCTCGTTATTCTTGTCTCTTCCTTTAAATAATCTCTTCACTATTCGCATACAGAGACCTGCTACACCTTCAATTTTATTTTGTTTCTTAATCGCATTTAACAACTTATCATCATCCATTTTTATTTCATCTTCTCCAACATTAATTACTTTAATCTTGGGTTTCTTCCCCTGTAGCTCATCGACCTTGAAATCCTTTCCCATTGTCGCCTGTACCTTGTCCTTTAACTTTTTCATTTCTTCACCGGTCTCACATCCAAGAATAACTGCTCCTTTACCTCCTTTTCTCATTTTTGAGATTCCAACTTCCATGTTCTTAATGTCGATTTTTTTCTTTTACTATCTTTTTTATATATTGTAGTATATTATTAAAAGGGCATAAAATAAGAAAAATTTTGGCGCAAACCAGAGGTCGATACGTGATCCGTTCGGGAGTTATTTAAAGTCAAAGTTGGAAAAAGTCAATTTTTGACCCTAAATAACTCCCGAACGGGTCAACGTATCGACCTCTGGTTTGCACCAAAATTTTTGTTATTTTATGCCCTTTCAAACGATATACTACAATATAGGGGGTTCCGTTTAAAAAATTGAAGGTGACGTTCACGTGAGCTTCAAACGACCATCCAAAGTCAAATCATTGCCACCATCTTATGTCCCCCTTTAGACCATACAACTTTTGTCTGAAACATTTGGCTGTATCTAACCGCTATTTCGAGATTTTTCCCATTATAGACTCATTTAGTCCACCCTGTATATGTAAACGCGAGCCGATGTGTGCACGCTCCAAACTCACGATCGTGACTTCCCCGCAAACGGCAAAGCAAAACCGCGAAGTCACTCTTTTACTTGCCGCTCTCACGTTCGCCCGCTTGTCTT